>JARYGA010002947.1:0-21574 GCA_030545235.1 Helianthus tuberosus
TGCGGTTGAGAGATATCGCTTCAAATCCTGCAAGGCTGCTTCATGCTTTGCTCCCAATTCAAATTTCTTATTCTTCTTGAGGATATCATAGAATTCCTTGCATTTTTCTGAGGATCTTGAAATAAATCTATTCAAAGCTGCTACTCGGCCTGTCAACCTTTGTACGTCCTTCATATTTGAGGGTGATTTTATATCCAGGATAGCTTTGATCTGCTCTGGGCTTACTTCTAACCCCCTTTTTGTCACCATATATCCAAGAAACTTTCCTGCCCCCACTCCGAAATGGCATTTAGCAGGATTCAGCTTCATGTTGTATCGATCCAGGATATCAAATACTCCCTTGATATCCTGGAGGTGATCCTCAGCCTTTTTAGATTTCACCACCATATCATCGATATATACCTCCATGGTGTCCCTCAGCTTATCCTTGAACATCATGTTTACCAATCTCTGGTATGTTGCACCTGCATTTTTCAAACCGAAAGGCATAGCAGTATAGCAATATATACCTGTTGGTGTCATGAAAGCAGTATCCTCCTTATCCGAAGGCTCCATTTGAATCTGCTGAAATCCTGAGAATGCGTCCATGAACGTTAACATCTCATGTCCAGCAGTAGCATCTACCATTGCATCGATATGAGGGAGAGGAAATGGGTCTTTAGGACAAGCCTTGTTCAAGTCCGTGTAGTCTACACAGACTCTCCATTTCCCGTTTTTCTTCTGTACCACAACTACGTTAGCTAGCCATCTTGGAAACTTGACTTCTCTGATCATCCTGGACTTCAACAACCTTTCAACTTCCTCTTGGATAATCGTATTCCGCTCAGGAGCAAATTTTCTTCTTTTTTGTTGAACAGGCTTAAATGATTTGTCAATTCCAAGCTTGTGAGTGATAATGTCTTTGGATATGCCTGTCATATCTTCGTGCTTCCAGGCAAACGTTGACATCCTGCATTTCAAAAAGTTAGTTAACTGATTTTCAATATCCTGAGGGATATTGGCTCCAACGAGCACCGAGATATCTGGATTATCCTGATCCAGGATAATTTTCTTTACATTCTGCTCTGAATCCTCCACGATATCCTGGACCCGCATCTTTAATTGCTATGCTGCATTAGGCTTGGTTGAGGATTTCATCGAAGATGAGTAACACTCCTTAGCTTCTTGCTGATCACTTTCAACCTTGACAACTCCCCAAGGGGTAGGGATCTTGATGCATTGGTGATATGTTGATGGCACAGCCTTCATATCGTGAATCCATGGTCTTCCCAATATGATGTTATAGCAGGATAAGGAGTCCATCACACAGAAACGTTGTATTGAATTGACCCCTTCAACATATACTGGTAACTTTATTTCCCCTACGGTATTTCTAGCTTCTCCACTGAAACCAACAAGCACAATGGACTTCGAAGTGATGTCCATCGGAGATACATTCATCCTCTTCAACGTTTCCAGCTGAATTATATTGACAGAACTACCGTTGTCTACTAGTATCCTGCGTACAAAATGGTTAGCCACATATAATGTTATTACTAAAGCATCATGGTGAGGATCCTGAACAGTATCCCTGTCATCACTATCGAAAGTGATCACTTTATCAGTTGTGAGGGTAGTCATCCTGACTGGTCTGTCCCCTCTCTCACCCTTAGCTTCCTTTGCATGTCTTTTGGCCGCCGAATATGAAGTTCCACAAATATCGGATCCCCCTGAAATAAAGTTAATTATCTTGGCATCTGCTGGGGGTGATGCTGCTCGTTCAGGATCCTTCTCGGGATCCTAACCTTTATTCTTCTTTTTTCCCAGCAAGTCCTTCAAATACCCTTTGCTTAACAGGTAACTTATTTCTTTCCTTAGAGCAATGCAATCCTCGGTCATATGTCCGAAGTCTTCGTGGAAGGCACACCATTTGGATTTATCCTTCCAATCAGCTTTCTGCTGGTTCTTTCGAGGCCACCTAGCTTTGTCCCCTAAGCCCTGCATAGCATACATTAATTCGGGTATATTAACAGAAAAGCAGTATTCAGATAAGTCAGGATATTCTTCAGGATCCTCGTCTTCAACAGCGTTCACTTTCTTGTTATCATTTCTGCCATATGGCCGGGAGCGATATGGCTTATATGAGGTTTCTGATTTCCTGTTAGTTGATTCATAGGTTGAGGTAGAATTCATCCTCTCCTGCATCTTCTTGTCATCTTCCAGACGGATATATCTCAAAGCCCTGTTACGAGCTTCGTCGAGATTCCTGCAGGGATTCATTACAAGATCCTGATAAAACTGAGAATCCTTTTGTAACCCCATCTTAAAAGCTTGCACAGCTGTTGCAATATCAAGATGTGGGATATCCAAGGATTCTCGACTGAATTTGTTCACATAATCCCTCAATGATTCCTGAGGCCCTTGAGTTATCCTGTAAAGATCACTGGTTAGTTTCTCAAAACTCCGACTACAAGAAAATTGACTGTTAAATAAATTAACCAAATGAGCAAACGAAGTAATTGAGTGAGGAGGAACGTTTAACAGCCATTTTAAGGCTAATCCTGTTAGAGTAGAACCAAATCCCTTGCGCAAGCATGCTTCCTTGAGCTCCGGAGGGATAGGGTTAATCTCCATTCTTTCCCTATGCTGAGCAATATGCTCTTCAGGATCCGTAGTCCCATCATACAGCTTCATGTTGGGAGTCTGAAATCTTTTCGGGATTTCAGCATCACAGATGGGATATGCAAAGCGAGATATCCTGTGGCTGTCTTGGGATACTTCCGGAATTGGTTGGACCACTCCAGGCACACTGGATATCATGTCCTTCAATTTCTGGAGCTCCCTGGTAAATGTTGACGTCATACCTGCATCCTGCAAAGAGCCATTATTGTTAGTAGCAAGAATATTATTATTTGACACATTACCGTTCTGAGGATTTTGGCCAAATCCTGAAGCATATCCTGAACTTCTCACAGTCGATATTCTGACCGAAGAGGGTATCTCAGGGGTATGATTCTGAGAATGGCTTGGGACGATATTCCCCCTATTATCCTCAGTGTAAACTGCGGAACTGAAGTTCAAAGCCCTGGGCTGTATAGGAGTGACAGTTTCTTCAGCGGGTCTACTCGAGCTAGCTTTTAAGAGTTGTATTTCTCTTAATAGCATTTGGTTAGTCTCCCGTTGCTGCCTCATTTGTTCCTGCACACTTCCAAATAAAGTCAAAATTTCATCATTAGAGGCTAAAAGAGGAGCAGATCCCTGGACACTCCGAGTAGGGATAACATCTTGAGGTTGTGAAGAAAACGGCATCCTTGGAGGAGGTGGTGGAAGCACTGAACCAGTGGTAGCAGAGGTTGTAGCAGACATAGTGGAAGAGCTCATGTTTGATCTTGAGGCCATTGTAAACAATGTGGCAAAAAGTTTAGAAAATAGAAAACCGATTAATGATTTTGCAAAGATTTTTAGTAAAAGTAGCACCACTTGCCCCACGGTGGGCGCCAAATTGTTTTGGTCAAAAATTACCTAAGCAATTAAGTGATCAAATTAGTTAAGTGAGGTAGTGTGCTAGAAATATGTATGAAAAATGTGTTAACAAAATTGGATATGAAAACAGTTTCAGGATACGGCTCAGGATATAGAGCTGTATCTATGATCAAACAATGAGCAAAAATGTAAAGGTGGACACGTGATATACGAGGAAAGCCCTTGATCAATCTAGATCGCCGGCATAAAACCTCGGGAGCTGACAATCGCAGCTGCCTTGTTCTTCTATTACTTCAAATATCAGGATACAGTGCAGGATGTGGTGCGGATCGACTATGTGTTACAATGAAATTTGAATACAAGTGTGGTGTTTGCAATGAGCTAGAGAGTGAAAGTGTTCGAGAGTGTAAGTGTAATTTGTGTGCCTTAAACTGATCTGCCCTCATCTATTTATAGTAAAGATAATGTAACAAACTATCCTAAACTTCCGGGATCCAGCGAATATTCCCATTCGAACGTTGAGGACCAAGTCTTTCGGGTTCAACGGCTTCCTCCTAACAAATACGCCCGAGTCTTGAGGAGAAGAAGTCCTGATGACCGTTAGTAACTTGCAGCCATTAACCTGCACGTGTTTAATTCACTCAAGCTTAGGATATCGCCCAGGATGTTAGCAATATCCCCGTCCAATATCCTGGTCACAAATAAACAATTAGAAGCAGGATAATAGTCAGGATATGTATACTCAGAAAATGACCCATAACAGTACGGTAATAAATTACAATACTAATATTTTAAATTTTTTAGGCCGGTGGACCAACATGTAGTTTAAGATCTCTGAATTCCCTAAACACAATTTCTGGAGTCGGTTCTTTTGACCAACTTATCCAGCATTATCCACCACAACAGAATCAATTTTAGTATCAGTTTCGCCTGCATCAAATATCTGGTGCGGGTCAATTGTACAAGGATAATTCATGCCGGTTATGACTATTGTTTGTAGGTATAACAGATGTTGGTTCTATCACCGAGAGAACCACTTGTGGCTTATGAGGCCTACCAACATGGAACCTCTTGTGAAGACATATGCATACGAGAGAGGATCTTACATTTGTTTTGACCCAAACACATGGGAAAGAATACACAAGGTTGACCTGTTCATACCTTTGTTAATCCATTTTTTGAGGTTTGGGCAGGTTGGGTTACAGGTCGCGATCCACACAGTTTTTGGTCAAAATTTACTACTTTATATGATCTTTTGAATAAAAAATGATTTCAAACTTATACGCCCTTTAAGACTTGATTTTGATCAATTTACAACCTCCCACCCTTTTGGTAAAGTAATTTTATTTGGCCCGTCTGCGATAAACCTCATCACAAGTCTACCTGTTTGAAAATGTGATCTAATTTCTATGTTTGATCCTATAACCGATGCCATCATTATCTCAGAGCTTATTAAAAGCGTTTAAATAAAAATCAATTTTGAAGCTTTTATACACATTGAGAATAGATTTTGGAAACTTACAACCTTTTTTAGAAAAATACTATATTTTGTTAAGTTTGAAAGCTTGCCTTTAACCCAAATGGTAGAAATATTGGAGGTTTGTGTAATAGAAAGAACTGTTAGTAGATGGGGCTTTTGATCGTGGTTCTAAAGTTATTATTTTTACATTTTTAGTGGGGATGATTATCTTTTTAGGCGAGTTTAGTTTCGAAATCTAACAAGATTTGGTCTTGCATAAAATTTACTAGAAATTGGTCAACAATCCAAAATGGAGTTTTGATAGTGTTAGAAAGTTTTGGTTGTTATATAAAAGCTACGGATTTTATAGATAAGGTTGTAAAACCCGTTTAAGATCCTTCAATGATATCAATCTTAACTTGTGAAGGTGCGGAAAACAATCACAAGTTGATTCAAGAATAAGTAAATAAACAAAACACTAATAATAGAATCACAAACCAGAAATCTTGCATTCGATGATAAACAAAGACTGATACAAGACCTCCAAACTATTTTCGGCTCCTTCTTTAGTCACAACTCGTGATCAACCTCAACCAAGTGGTTGAGGTTTGTTTAAATACAAAACACTTGGACTTAAACCTAGGCCCATGCGACTTCTAGCTAAGCAACCCAACCCATACATAATTCGACCCATATATTACCTAAACAAAACATAGAAACAACCCTTCAACTATGCTAACCTACATGAATAAACCTTCAGGTTCCAACAATCTCCCCCTAGGTTTATGCATGCAGGTTCTTGAAAATTCAATATTCACGATCACCTTGAAACCGATCCTTAAGACCACCAAAACCCTTTGTACGAATATGAATGGCTGACACAACCGCAGCAGTCCACGCCTTTGCAATTTCTTCATATTTTTCAGTAGCTCTAATTTGATGACGAGCTAACACTTCCAAATCTTCATGAGCAACATTCAGCAAATCAATTTGATCCACCAAGCGAAAACACACATCATCATCACAAACAATTACTGCCTGCCCCAGACGCTCATCATAAGACCAAAAATGCAAGGACTTCAGAGCACCCTTTGGAATCTTTTTCACCAATGGAATCACCTTTTCTTTATCAGTTACAGGCCAGTGCACAATTTTCATCTGCTTGTTCGTGTATGGATCTCTAATGCCTTTAGCTGGTTTAACAGTGGACTCTGCCGTACGCATTGAAGGAAAACCCTTAAGAACCTCCCTCTTCAATCTCTCGAAAAACATATATCCAGCACCACCAGGCTTATCATCTACATAAGGTGCTTTAGACAAATTTGTCAAATCCACCTTTGTAAACGACTGAAACTGGCCTGGATGTTTGTACCACCCAACAGGACCAACTTTTCTTTTTATCCACCATCTTTTGCGATCATGATCATAACCCCAGCTAACTACGCCAGACCGATTTCCAACCTTATCATAGAGAGTTTCACCAACATCCATTAAATGATGAGTTGCATGAGCATCATCATCATCTGGATTTAGATTCTGATTTTTCATAATTACAAACTCTCTTTTCTTCTTGATTCTTTCATCCTTCTCTTTGTCTGCAACAGGATCAATAACTCTTTTAAAGTATTGTTCCATAGCAGCACTTCTTTCAGCATCATCCTTTTCAAAGGCCTTTTTCCTGTTTTCAACATCAGTTGGATCAGAGAACTCTTGTCCAAATTTCTTCTCCAATTTTCCACGTAAGTCATAAACCATGTTGAACAACAAACTAACATCTCCTTGAAGCTGCTCAATTTGTTGATCTTTCTTCACAATAGTATCTTCAAGTTGAATAATCTTCGCATCTTTATGAATTGAATCTTGCTCAAGCACAACCATTCGTTTCTTCATATCTCTCATGCTGATAAACTCATCTTCATCACTAGAATCATCATCAAACGGCATTCTAAATGGCTCTTCAGGTCTTTTACCACTCGAACTACTAGGTACATCAAGAACAATTCTAGAAGGACCTGCAGATTCAGAAATACCAAGTGGCATAGTATCAACAATGGAATCTGTATCAACATTTGTAACCTGAAGATCAGCAGCAGTGGTCTCCAAAACATCTCCTTGAGTGTCAGTGTTTAACTCAAAGATATCTTCAGTAGTGGTGGTGGTATCAGCAATACTTCTCTCAAAATCAAAATCATATAAACCATCATCATCTTCGGTAACAGTCAAGGATTGATCTTTGTTTTGCTCAACATACATTCCGAGTCGAGGATCCCTCCTTTTCCGCTTCAATGGCATGGAATCAGAATCCTTTGGGTTTTCAATAGGCTCTTCACTTGATACTGATAGATCAGAAGGAGGATTTCCCATCTTATCAGTTACAGATTTTAATAGCAAGGCCAAACTTTTAGCAGTAATCACAGGTGGAACATCAGAAACAACAGTATCAACTTCAGCTTCAGGAGGAAGCTCTTCATCTTCCCCAGAATCACACATAATCTCAATGCCTTCATCGTCAGAGTCAATGGTTAAAATCTCTGTCTCAGGCTCATCTTCAATTCCCATTTGGATATCATGTTCTTCAACAACTATAGCATTTGCAGGCGCAACATTCACTGGAACAGGTTGCACAATGACTGGATTAGCAACAACATCCTCAGTCTCTGCAAATTGACCAAATTTCTCTAACTCAATCAATCCTTCAAATTTCTTCTCAGTACCCTTCTTCGGAGTGAGAGCACCAAAACAAGCTGGACCCATAGGCTTCAACTCCAATGTATTACCAGATCTCTCCAACTCTGGATAACGAGCATTAAAAATCATTTGCAAAAACCTTGGATACATGAGAAACTTGTCCTTTCTAACTCCAAACACATTCCTTTTCATTGCTTCCAAAATATACTTTGAATAATTGAAAGGCTCATTTGTTATCACACAAACAAGAGCAGCCGACTGAGTAATATTCAACTGATCTGTGCCTCCTCTGTTCTCTGTCATACATAAAACAAACATGTGCAACAAAAGACGCCAATATGGATGCACAAACTTCTTAACCAGAGGTGGATACTTCCCTTCATAACTCAATCTTGGCAATATCGCTTCAACTGTACCGGCAGGAAGTTCAATTGAATCTGTTTCTTGATCATTGAACTGTAAAACTTCTCGAATCATCTGTTCTGTCACAGTAACAACTTTCTTTTGAACTTCAGAAACAATAACGCCCTTTCCTTCAACAACTTCAATTTTAGCATTTTTCCAAAACTCTTGAATGAGATCTTCATAAATAACTGGATTTTCTCGTAATGCGTGAACAATACGACAGCTGTTGAGACCTTTCATCAATGAAGTGTACAACTTCTTGTGTTTCTCCGGAGGGGGTGCTAAATATCCCGCTTGATTATGTGTTGAGATAAATTTCAAATCCATATCTGCATAAAACATAAGTTTAAAAAAATCTCAAAGTTTAAAATCAGCAGGCAAAATCAAGCAACAGTATCATGACTCAGATAACAACAATTCACTTCAAAACTATCACTGTTGACTCGAGACCATGAGTCGAGACTAAGAGTCGAGACCATGAGTTCTCGAGTCGAGACCATAAGCTGTTGAGTCGAGACCATGTGTCAAGACTATGAGGTCTCGAGTTGAGACCATGAGATCTCGAGTCGAGACCATGAGTCGAGATCTTGACATTGCGACTCGCAATCACCGGTCTCGAGTCCTTATGTTATCTGAGTCGAGACCCCCACAAACAACTTTATCTTTTCAAATTTTAGATCAAAATCCCAAAAACATCTTATGATTCGTTTGAAGACCAAAAATATATAAAAATTAGGGTTCTTGATCATCTTCAAAACTTCATCAAATCTTCATGTCATCTGCAAAACTTCAAACAAACACATCATTATACCTTAATAAACAGCAAGTCGAGACTAGAAACACAAACTATGATGACTCAAAACCGGAGAATCACGTCGGAATCAAATCGGAAACACAAAAATCAAAGAATCACGCCGGAACTTTGAAAGAGAATTGCAGAAGGTCTCGAGTGAGAAATGAGGTCTCGACTCGAGACCTTTGATTTATACCCTAACCCTACTGAGTGGGCCTGGGCTGGAACAACAGTTTGGGCCATGATCAACTTTTAAACTTAACCAAATTAAAGGATTTCGTTTGATTAATTAATTAATAATTAAATCCCTTTAATAAATCAGTTTTTAATTCTAATAATCCACTTATACCTTCTGAGCATATTTTATAAAAACAAAAACCTAAAACAAAAATAAATAATAGTAACTATTATTTACAAAAATAAAATAGGAAAATTATAAAATTGCTCAGGGATCAAATCACGAGGTTTCGGGCTTGACATCACTTATTAACACTGATCTACTTCCGAATGATCTAGACGATTGCCAGTATATTTGTCCACCTAAACTCATCTCCCTAGATCTTTTCCATATAACTGCCTGTAACAAATTTTATCATGTTTTGATTTCTTAACAATGAACACCCAAACAAATACTAATCAAATCTCGGAATTACAGACAGCACACCCTATCATCTAAGTAGCTTCCCTACCACATATTTCACAAGTCCAATCCAGATCTCTGAAATCTTAACTGGGAATAGATAGAGAATAGAACAGAATAGATCTTAAGCAAAGATGGTATAATGTACAAGATCAAATGAGTTTTTCTCAATTTGATATAGGTTTCTAGGGTTTCTTTTGGGCACTTGAGGGCCTCTTTCGGGTGTTTAATTGATCTACAGAGCGACAACGTACAGCTAGGTCAGCATGTATCTGAATGCAGCAGAAGCTGACGTTGCCTAGCACCTCCAGGTCAGCATATATCTGGATGCAGCAAAGGAGATACACGACTTTTTCAGAGAAGATTTCAGAGTCAGACCAAAATTGTGTGTATCGGGACAACATACAGACATTCAAATAGAAATGAGCTAATTCCAAGTGATTTTCTTTCCTGAGGTCATACATTATTTTAGTTCTTCAGCAGAAACAGCCAACGTTTCCAGCCTAAAGGATAGAGCCTACCAACACATAATACTAGAGTCAAACTATTTCGATACTGGTCTTACATGAGTCAGCCCTCGACCATAATGTGAAAACTCATTTCATTTCCCAGTCATGCATGCAACACCTCTTTTTGTATTTTTCTATTTTTTAATGTTTTTGTAATTTTTCAATTTTTATTGTTTTTGTATTTTTCAAAAATTTCTCGCCCTAAATTTGAGCATAAATAAAAACTACCTAAGAATAGAAAACTTTATGAACAAATTTACCTACTAAAAAACAAAAACATGCTCAGTCAGTAAAGCGGATCATTTTCAGAAAATCCACAAGCACTTTGAATTTTGAGCTGCTGGCAGGTTTGGTGAACAAATCGGCAGCATTTGCATCTGTGTCGATTTGCTCAAGTGTAATAAGACCTCTGTCAAAGCAATCTCAAATAAAATGAACTTTTATGTCTATGTGCTTGGTTTTGGAGTGAAAAACAGGATTTCTAACAATTTGTATTGCAGCATCATTATCGCAGTAGATAGTAGTGTTGAGATAAGTCAAACCGTAGTCCTGCAATTGATGTTGCATCCACACCACTTGAGAGCAAGATGCAGAAGCGGCAACATACTCAGCTTCAGCTGTAGAAATCGCCACCGTTTGTTGTTTCTTGCATTGCCAAGAAATGAGCCTATCACCCAGAAATTGACATCCAGCTGATGTAGATTTCCTGTCACTATCAGTACCTCCAAAGTTGCTATCAGAAAAAGCAAACAAGTCAAAATTGGAATCCCTCGGATACCACAGACCAAACCGAGGTCGGCCTTTAAGGTACCGAAAGATTCGTTTAACAGCAGTAAGATGAGAAGTTTTAGGATTAGCCTGATATCTTGCACAGTTGCAGACAGCAAACATAATATCCGGTCGGCTAGCTGTCAGATACATCAACGACCCGATCATAGACCTATACTGACGTTGATCCACGGGAGATCCTTCTTCATCTTCAGTCAATAACGGTCTCTCTGCCATTGGTGTTTCAGCTGGTTTTGCGTCTGAAAAGTTGAACTTTGCTAGCACGTCATCCACATACTTCCCTTGATGGATAAGAATCCCTTGAGAATTCTGCTTGACTTGTAAACCCAAAAACAGTGTCATTTCCCCAAGAGCACTCATTTCAAATTTCTTCTTCATAACTCTCTCAAACTCCTTGCAAAGCTCCTCACTTGTAGACCCGAAAATAATATTATCAACATAGAATTGAACTAAAATCTGATCCTTGCCCACTTTCTTGATAAACAGAGTCTGGTCTATCGTGCCACGTGTGTACCCATGAGCCAGAAGATGTTCAGTTAGTGTGGCATACCAAGCTCGTGGTGCTTGGTGTAATCCATACAATGCCTTGTCTAGCTTGTAGGCATATTCTAGATTATCTGGATGCACGAATCCTGGTGGCTGCTCAACAAAGATTTCTTCCTTCACATCTCCATATAGAAACGCTGTCTTGACATCCATCTGATATACAGTGAACCCCATATATGACGCGTAAGCTAAGAAGATCCGGATGGCTTCAAGTTGGGCAACCGGAGCATATACTTCATCATAATCCAGACCTTCTTTTTGTCGAAATCCCTGAACCACTAGCCTTGCTTTATTTCGAACAATAACCCCTGCAGAATCTTGCTTGTTTTGAAATACCCATCTGGTTCCAAGTTTGCGCTTTCCCTTTGGCAACTTGACAAGTTTCCATACTCCAAGCTTCTCAAACTGGTTCAGCTCTTCATGCATAGCATCTACCCAGCCTGGTTCCTGCAAAGCTATATCAACAGTTTTAGGTTCGATTTGAGAAATGTAACAAGAATATAAGCAAGTATTGATGGTTCCCGATTGGCTCCTGGTTTAGACTCCTGCAATTACAGGACCAATCACATTCTCTATAGGATGATTTCGTTGAACACTTGTGGGTATTGCCAGGTCAGGAACGGTCTCGTCTTCAGTAGTGGTGTTTCTAGACTCCCCCTCATTAGATGCTGCATTATTATGAACGAATGGAGTGGTAACAATGCAATCTTCAGGAATGGGTTCAGGAAATAGTGCCGATCCGGAACCATTAGATGCAGAACCACTAGTTGAAGCACCTTCAGGGGATTGATGGGACGTTTGCTGACACGTAGGATGCTGTGTAAACACCATTCCCGACGGATCAATGGTATGATGTCTGATGCTTCCTTCTGTCTGTTCTTCTTCTTCAGTGTCCTCAAAAGACAACGGTTGTTTTGGAGTAGACACACCTGCATCTGAAAAATCACTTGACAAAATGTTAAATGACTTAAATAATTCAGAATAATCGTATAACCAATCTGGTCCGACTCTAGCATCCGTAGCGTTTTCTTCAAGCCACTCAATGTTGCACGACTCGACGACCTTTTTAGTTACTTTGTTGTATACCCTATAGGCAGAGCCTTTAGCATATCCAACAAAGAAACATTCGTCCCCTTTCACCTCAAACTTTCCATTAGAGTCCATAAGCAATAATACACATGGACATCCAAAGATACGAAAGTGTGAAACCGAAGGTTTACGTCCTTCCAGAATCTCATAAGGAGTTTTCATATGACGTTTATTTACTAAAGCATGATTCTGGACGTAACAAGCCGTGCTAACAGCTTCGGCCCAAAAGAAACTAGGAAGCTTCGAGTTAGCCAGCATAGTTCGTGCAGCCTCGATAAGAGTACGATTTCTTCTTTCAGCTACTCCATTCTGTTGAGGAGTCCGTGGTGCACTGTACTGACGATCAATTCCCTTTTCAGTGAAGAATGTGTCCAAAGTAACGTTCTTGAATTATGTCCCATTGTCAGATCGAATAACCTTCACTTTGGTACTCGCTTGATTTTCAGTCAGAGTGATGAATTGTTTTACTAAGGCTGCAGTTTCATTCTTGTGACTTAGAAAATACACCCAGGTGTAACGAGAGTAATCATCAACGATTACAAGACAATAAGCTTTCCTGCCAATGCTCAATACATTCACTGGACCAAAAAGATCCATGTGAAGTAATTCGAGTACGGCTTTCGTCGAGGGTGCAGGTTTAGCCTTATGAGGTTTTCGATGAGCTTTTCCTTTTGCACAAGCAACACACTTTTCAACCAACATGAAATCTTTTATCGGAAGATCACGTACTAATTGACCTTTAGCCAGTCGGTTCAAATTTTTCATGTTCACATGCCCAAGGCGACGATGCCACAGTAGACCATCATGTTCTGAAATCTTCGAAAATAAGCAAGTAATTTCTTCACACGGTTTCTTGTTCATATCAATCACATAAGCGTTTCCTCGTCTCTCTGCTGACATTAAAAACCAGTCTTCTGGAATGACAATCCCAGGTTTAAGAACATGACATCCTTTCTTTGTAAAGTGAACTGAATTCCCTCGATCACAAATCTAAGAAATGCTCAACAGATTGTGTTTCAGTTCTGGAACATAATTAACATTTTCGAAGCTTAAAACGCTGTTTCGTACAGTTCCTTTCAACGTGATTCTGCCTGAATCTCCTCCCGCAAATGAGACATATCCACCATTAAATTCTTTGACATTTACCAGTTGGGATAAGTCTCCTGTCATGTGCCTGGAACAGCCACTATCCATGTACCAGAGGCGCACGGTAGTCCTCCACAGCTGTTCCTGCACGATTAGCGGGATTAGTTAGATTTAGGAACCCAGCCCATAGTGGATCTGGGTTTTCCTTGTGCATCAATATAAGTCACTCTCTGCCACGCTAAATTGTCTTTATTTAAAAACTTCGAAGTATTTTGAAAGACAGAGTTTCGATGACATGTATGAGATGGATTGGATTGCTTGGCCTTAGCTTTAGGTTTCCAATGCTTGTTTAACCAATTAGAATTGTAATTACCAAAAGCATTATGTTGAGATCTTCGAAAATCATTTTGGTGATTTTGATTTTTGCATTTGGCTGCATTCCAATCCTGATCAGAAGGTTTAGTCTTGCGATAGTTTTTTTTCATTGTCTTAGTCTTTTCAGTCGTCATTGACTCTGAACAACGATATCGGTTAGACGTGACCTTCTGATCTTGCATGAACTTTCTCTTGTACGATGCCCTTGGGAGTTGAACACAATTCCTGGCGATGTGACCCGCGATGCCACAGTTAAAACATGTTTGACGCTTCAATTTGTGAGTATTTTGAAAGTTTTTACACGACTTGCTAGGTTTTGAATGATTTGGCGTTTTAGTTTTCTGAACATGTTGTGCTTGTGGTTGTTCTGAGCATTTTGGTGGCTTTTCTTCTAATGACTCATCACTTTTCTCAATTCTCTTTTCTTTATTACTTATTCTGATTCAGTATTTGAACATGTAGAAGTTTCATCAATATGCGTTTTCTCACTGCATTTATCACTTGAGACTAATTCAGGTTCATTATTTGAACATGCAGAAGTTTCATCCATATGTGTTTTCTCAATGCATATATCATGTGAAACTAATTCAGGTTCATTATTTGAACATGCAGAAGTTTCATCCATATGCATTTCCTCAACACATTTATCATGTGAAACTGATTCAGGTTCAATTTCAACTACAGTTTCCAATGGGGTCCCTCTAGATTCAACATTAGGGACACCCACTGAGACAGATTCAGAAGAAGAATCAGGATACTCTTGATTTTCTTGAGAAGTCGTTTCAGTGGTTTCACTGAATGCGTCCTGGGGGACCTCACCTGTAACACTGTCATTAACTGAAACGTTAGAAACATCACAATCACACACATTAGCTGAAAAACAATCATCACCACACTTATTGTTCAAATTTTCAACACAAACATCATCAGTTTTGCCCAAAACACCAGGCTGACAAGACGAAACATAAGCAGAAAACGACGCAAATAAAGAACGACCAAAAGCAATGTCAGATTCAGTTTGTTCAAAATAAGGTTCAGAAATATTTGAAATAACGACTGGTTCACTCCCATGAATATCTTCACATTTTACTTCAGAAAAATCATCTGCACATGAAGACCAAACGTTAGGATCAATTGAGCCTTTGGAAACGAAATGCAATGGAGGAGACTTCTGTTTCTCAACTGGTCTATCATTAGATGACGACTTGTTGTTTTTAGAACCAAAAGTCATTTTACTCTCATTCATCATCTCCTCCTCAGTCATCGGCAGATAAGTATAATTATCATTGTATGGAGGAGGAGTCTGATTATAACCCAAACCACGCCCTTTCTTTTCTTTGTACGCAAGCTGTTGATCACACAAATTTTTTACTAATTTACTGGAAGAGTCAAATTTCTTAATATTTAGCTCATTAATTTGATATCTGTCTCTGATATCTTCCAGTTCCTTAGTTACAGCGCACAGTTTCTCCTGAACGTATAAAAGTTGAGATGATTTCACACTTACATCATCCTTGAGTTTGATGATGTCTTTTCGCTGAGCTTCGATCTTTTCTTTGTAAAGTTTTTCATTTTTCGATAAAGTAAAGTTTTTATTTTTAATGTCTTGATAATCTTGGATTAACTCAGCGTTGTGCATTCTATAAACCTCAACTCTTTCTCTACATTCATGAAAGCAGAAAGTACCTCTTCTTTGGTTAGACCTTTAACTGGAGCTGAAAGAATCCGAGTCATGAAAGCAAAGTTTTCAACAGAATCCCCTTCCTCTTGTGCAGAAACTTGATCATCTGAGGTCATAAAAGCAATATTATTTGAAGCAGCTTGATTTTCTGGAGCAGAAATGTTCAGACGTTCAATTTCAGAATTCCAATCAAAGTTGATGTTGGGCTGAACCACCAGGGCTTGAGCTAATCCTTGTGGTTGAGGACTTCCAGTAGCAGCAGCATCTGTTATACTAGCAGTGGTCACAAGAGCTCTTTCTCGATTAGGTGTTACGGGCTGTGCAGGAGTTTGTTCTCTATTTATCAGTGGTTTAGTGCAATTTCGAGCATAGTGCCCTTCCTCATGACAGTTGTAACAGCGCAAGTTAAAAGGCACCTTAGCAGCTCCATTCCAAGAGGTGCCCCACCTGTTTTTACCTGTTCTTTTAACAAACTTTTGTGCCCTGAAAGCAGCCATTGCCATCTGCCAGGTGATGTCCATTTCTTCAACGTCATCAGGATGGATCTGAAGTAGATCATCACTACACCATTTTGGAGGATCCATTTTTCCTGCAACGAAGGCATTCAAACAGTTTATAACGGAGGCTGCGATGTCCAAATTTTCTTTTGACTGTTGTGTAAAGAAAGCTATCATCTCATTTTTCGCAGTGGAGGCGGAAGCAGCAGTGGAAGTTTTCTCAGTAGAAGCGGAAGCAGCAGTAGAAGATGATGGAGCAGCTTGTGCAGGAGACCCAGAGTAATAAATGTTTGCTGAACTAGGAGCCGCCTTAGTGGATGCAGCATTGCTAAACATTTGAAATCCTCCTTGAGACAAAAGAGCTGTGTTATTATCGTTTGATGAAGTGGGAGCTACGGAAAATCCTGCGGCTAACATGTTGTTTTTATAATTGGTTTCTCTTTGTTTATCATCAAGTTCACAAGCTTTGATATGAGAGATCATCTCTGACAGACTGCACCTAGCAAGATCTTTAGTTTTCTTGATCATAGCGACATGATGATCCCAACTCCTTGGCAATGCATTTAGAAGCTGTCGATTGGTAGATGCATTTGATGTATGAATTTCTTCCATTTGCATTTGTGTGACTATCTTCATGAACCTCTGAATTTGATTATCAACAGTTTCACCATAAATATGGTTGAAGTTGTTGAAATTTTGTCTCAGCAGATTTCTTCGACTCTCCTTCATATCTTCATTCCCTTCGTAGACGTCGATCAAAGATTCCCAAAGTTCTTTGGCAGATTTGCATGTGCGAAAACCAATAGCAATGTCTGGACCCAATCCCATGGTTAAGTAGGACAGTGCTCTTTCATCTTCCTCAACTATAAGCAGATCATCTTCAGTATATTCACTCTTAGCTTTCTTTACTTTTACACCTGGTTCAGTAGGACTATCAGTCATAATCTCCCTTGGTCCCCTTAAAATGCTTCGCCAAAGTTTATAATCTTTGACCTTCAAGTGTTGTTCAAAACGCCATTTCCACTCTGGGAAATCATTTGCATCAGTCAACCTTGGAATGCGTGTTGTGGTTCCAAGCTTTGAATCCAGTTCTTGTTGTTTGTTAAGGGCAGCCAAATCAGCATTATTTGCAGCCATTATTAATTAATCAATTGATTATTTTAAGTCTAAGAATTTTGTTCTCAGTTCAAAGTTCAAAGTTCAAATCACGTTGTCAAGTATCGTTGCGAGTCGAGACTACGATTGCGAGTCGAGACCAAGTAGCTGACAACTCGAGACCGTAGTTGATTGTGAGTCGAGACTAAATCCACACAAGTCGAGACAGTGATGGTTGCGAGTCGAGACCAGAACAGAACAAGCAGAGACTACTGTGGTTGCGAGTCGAGACTGAAGCAGGACAAGTCGAGACAGTTGATGGTTGCGAGTCGAGACCAGAACAGAACAAGCCGAGACTGCTGTGGTTGCGAGTCGAGACTGAAGCAGGACAAGTCGAGACAGCTGTGATTGCGAGTCGAGACCTGCAAAACAAATATGAGATAAGACTATTGACTCTAAATCCCTGATTTTCAGCACTTTTCAAAATTCAAAGATATCGTAATCTTTGAATTTTCTTTGATCACCAACTCCGAGAAATCAGCTAACAATTTTTCTGAAATCACACAAACCAAAATCAGTGATATCTTTCAATAATTTCACCAAGAACAGTTTGATGATTCAATAATTTTCACTGCAAAACAAACACCAAAACTGGATTAGTAGCAAAGGATGTTCTTGAATCTGAGTGATATCAAAACCGAACCAATATTGGTTTCTTGGCTCTGATACCAATTGTAAAACCCGTTTAAGATCCTTCAATGATATCAATCTTAACTTGTGAAGGTGCGGAAAACAATCACAAGTTGATTCAAGAATAAGAAAATAAACAAAACACTAATAATAGAATCACAAACCAGAAATCTTGCATTCGATGATAAACAAAGACTGATACAAGACCTCCAAACTATTTTCGGCTCCTTTTTTAGTCGCAACTCGTGATCAACCTCAACCAAGTGGTTGAGGTTTGTTTAAATACAAAACACTTGGACTTAAACCTAGGCCCATGCGACTTCTAGCTAAGCAACCCAACCCATACATAATTCGACCCATATATTACCTAAACAAAACATAGAAACAACCCTTCAACTATGCTAACCTACATGAATAAACCTTCAGGTTCCAACAAAGGTGGTTCTTATTTTTTTGGTTATATAAAAGTTACGGATTTCAAAATAAGATGGTTCTTATTTTTTTCTCCCCCAAGCTCATAGGTACCAACTTCAAAGTTTTAAACTAACTATGCCTACTTATTTCAGAAATTTGTTTCTAACTACTTACTTGTTGTATGTTTCGTTTAAATTACAAGCTAAAGCACTTACGGTGAAATTATTAGTAGTTTCTAAGGTTTATGTCGGGGCAATATCAAAACAAAGATTAATGTTTAAAGAAGATGAGGATGATCTAGAGGTATTGCTACTTTGTAGTCGTGCCTGTTGACTATTTAGCTAATCAAGATGTTGATACTAGGTTTTATATAATACTCACTGATTATCTTAAATTTTAGACATTTATGAATGATCTTTTTCGTTATTTAATGTAATATGTTATTTTATTTATGTTTCGTTTATTTATAGAATTGCTATTTATCTTTATTTATAGAATTGTTATTTATATAATATAAATTTATTCAACTCGTGTAATGTGTATTTTCATCTACAGACTGAGCTAAATGTGTTTCAAAATTCTCTAACATATGAACAACTTAATGACATAATTCGATTAATATAAATTAAGTTTTCCTGCCTGGGAAGTTCCTAGGTTATAACAATTTTAAAAACCCACATACACAGAAACTTTATATACAATATTGAAAGTAACAAAATTATATAAAAATATATTTACTTAAATTCGTCTATCATTCTATTGTCAATAGCGATATTCATTTCATATTATGTCATTTAATTTAAAAAAAACATAAATCACTTAAGTTTAATAAAATGATAGATTTTTTTAATTTATATCGTCTTTCCTTGGAAATTACATTGTTTACACATGTCAATTAAATTATAAAATAAGACAGATCAGTAAAACATTTGTAAACATAATTTTTATATAATATAACAACACAAGTCGATTATTTAAAATTTAATTTTCCTGCCCGGAAGGTTCCCGGGTTATAGCCTAGTTATCTATACTATATTAATAAGCATATCTGAAGGGCATAAATGGTCATTTGCCACTTTTTCAACATTTACTACCCTTTGAAGCTTATTGTACAATACTCTAAAGCACAAATAACACCTTGAAATGTTTTGGGCGGCCAAATTATTCATTTAACTTTTGAATTCCCGCCGATCATTTACACCCACCCACCCATTACTGGATTCTTCTTTTTTATTTGGAGAGAGAGAGAATGAGAAAAAAGAGACGGCAAGAGAAATAGAGGGACGGTTCATCGGAAACCCATCATCAACGTTCGTCATCATCATCAAGGCTATTCAGATCCAACGCGATTCAGATCTACGGTACTTGTTTATTTTCTTACCCCTTTCTCTCTTTTCGAAGTTGTTGAACTCTTTTCGTTTTTGTAGAGTGAAGAACAATCAGATCCGGTGATGTTACAGGATGATCCGTTTTGAGTGACACTCTTTTTCGTTTTTGTACAGCTCGAGGGAAAAACATCCTTCGTACACACAAACCAGTACAAAGCTTCGGTGGAGTTGCAATCATGTAGGTTTTTTCTATTTTCTACCGAAAGATCTACCGGTCTACCGTTAATTTTGAAGTTTTTGGTTGTTTTATTGTAGATTATGGCAAGCAAACCTGTACAGATCTGAGTTTTTTAGCTACATTCAAGAATTTTACAAGCCCAGATCAAGAATTGTAAATAGTTGGATTAATTTTTAGGTTTGTTTGAATGTTGTATCTATCCTATTGCTGTAGATGACAGGACCAATTCTACTTATTGTGTATACGACTTAGATGTTACAACTGGAAATTGCCTTTTTGTTTCTACTTTCAGGTAAATCCTTGCTTATGGATGTTATCAAATTCATGTGTTTTGGAAGGCTATTAGCACCTGGCGAAAATCGAGCTTGGATCATCATTTATTTTACATCATCATGGTAAGAGTTTTAGTTTTTGTGGAGCCTTTTTCTTACTTATATAGAAGTTCATGATTTCATATTATTATGAGGTCGAAACATAGTTGACCTTAAAAGTTAAACTGTTTTTTCAAGCTTTTGAGGTTTGGTATAAGCTACATGGGTTTTTTTCTTCTTTCTTTTATTTTTTTTACAAGAATTTAGTTTTTGGTTTAGAGAAACTGCTTTGTTTCTTAATTTCAACTCTAATTAGTCACCATAACTTTAAAACTAAAATTTTACTTAAGATTTGTTTTCTAAACGAAAATTTAAATAAATGTAACATTATATGCTTCAACAACATTACTTGGAACATGTTATAGTTGGTGAAGGGATTTGTATCTTGATTAAGTTAATTGACTTCTTTTTTATTTTTCTTTTGTAAGATGTTGGATCGACTGGTGGACTAAAACCATGTTGGATATAAGTTGCCATTTACATATACGATATTTGCTATGCTATAAACTGGCCCCTGGTATATGATTCTTTCTAATCTGCATCAATATGTTATTAAACCAGGATGGGTTTACATTTTTGTGGAACATGTAGCTGCCCAAGGTACTAACTAAACTCAATCTACTGATTAACTTACTATTTCAAAACTGCAAAAGTAATCGTTTCTATTTTTTTGGATCAGATGGTACATTTCTTAAAGTTATACTGTGCACTTTGGATCCACTGCAGCAGGTGGTTACGGATGGATGTCATCTTACAAGGGAAACCAAAGACAGTGTAATTCGATTTGGGTTATTTACAAATGAGTCATCTGATGGGTAGTTGAACTCTGATTATATGAAGTCCTAATATGATTGTAGAAGAGACGACTTCATCCACCAGCGAATCCAGTATCAAGATCAGTTTAGGATAATCATTTAACTTGACAACTCTAAGTTAATATTGTTAATCACGTTTTTTTTCTTTCTTTAAGAGCTGTAATGCGGTGTTTGTATATTAGGGGAGTGGGAGCGGCAACAAATTTACTACAGCAACCCTCCCACGTTTCCGCACCCCAAGCCACTTCTTCTGACAAAACAACTGAAACAACTCCGAAAATCAAACATGTTACACAAGAAGATGTCGATCTTTGGCATCGCCTAGATGCCATTGTTATACAATTTTAAGACCCTAATTCGTATTTGACAAAAATTCGCAACGGAAGTTCATGCCATAAAATTTCTTTCCTTATAAATATTTTTGTCTTACTTAAATTTTCATTTTAACACAACTTTTTCACTGGAAATCATCAATCGACTCATTTACAATTAAAAACGAAACATGGGTTTTTCTATATTTCATAGTCCATCTTTCCCGTACAATCTATCTTGTGACTCGATCCTCGATCTCTAATCCTTGATGATCCTCATGACTCGTACTACC
>JARYGA010002948.1:0-33506 GCA_030545235.1 Helianthus tuberosus
GATAACGTATCGCCGCAACGCGCGGGGGAAAGAACCTTGTTTGTATTAAATGTGTGGAACATGAGGCTTATGGTAGGAGTACAAAATCATTGAATACAATCATTCCTTTGTAATTACTGAGTAATGATACAAGTTTAGGTGTGTTGTAAGTTTAAATATTTAAACAAATGCTTACTCCAAATCCTGAATATCAAAATTCATCTTTTTAGTGTCTTTAGGAGGTCGTCCAAAAATGTCAAGAGCTCCACACCAAATCACACTACCAGCAACATCTATAAGAATATAATAATTAAATCAAACCCCTAAAAACAAAATAAGCTACATTAAAGTTGGGGTATAAAGAAAATATACAAACCAACTGTGAGAAGTTTTCTTGCTTCTCATTTAAGATTAAGAATGTCTTTATAAGGAATAAACTTGAAACCGTATTCAACACCTTGCCAACTATCAACATGTCTAACAGTTGTACAACGATAAAAGTTGATTTTGTAATCATGTGTTAAAACTTTGTATTGGTCCTTGGTTTCACCGACACCAAATTTGGAGAGAATAACGACATCATCCTCTTCAAGTTGTGATCAAGTGACTCTTAATATCAGCCTGCATCTTAACACCCTGAACAAAATTTGAACAAAATAATTTTTAGGGCACAAACCTATAAACCCTGGAAACAAATTAACAGACATATACATTAAAACTTTGATTTCATGTTATAGACTAAAGGAAAACATGCATATACATTACCTTTTCATCGATCAAGATCAGCTCCATCTTAAAACTTTGATTCCATTTTCGGATGATTTGCGCCTTCATGTTCCACATATCTTTTCCAGGGTTCAAATAAAAAACATAACTAAGATTGTTGTTCTCACCATGGTTTAACATGATTCTAAAGAAGCTATCTAGCACGGACACGGGTACGGGACTGGGGTACGGGGACGATACGGGTACGTGGAACGACAAAATTCAAAAATACAAGATACGGGTATGGCAAAAAAATAATATTAAAAATAAAATTATATTAAACAAAGTCCAAAAAATAAAAATACATTAAACAAAGACCAAAAATATATTACAAATACTAATCCCATTACCTATTGAATATTAAAATAGAATATTAAAATTCATCATGAGATAAAGAAAGCAATCAACTGTGATTCAAAATTATCAACATCAAATATGCAAATAAACATCAAATATTCTATTCAAAATTATATAAACAGTCTGTGAAGTGTGAGCATATGCAAATAAACAATCAATTGATTATTCTATTCAAAATTATCAACATCAAATATTATATTCTATTCAAATATTCTATCAACTGTGAACATCAAATATTCTCTGTTCAACAGAATGATAATTCGATCAAAACAAATAAGCAAAACATCCAAATAATGGTGTCCTTTGAAACAAATAAGCAAAACATCCAAATATTCTCTGTTGCTTATTTGTTTTTCAACATAATTATCACACATTCTCGTATACAGAATGATTATCAAAACATCCAAATACTCTCGCATACACAATGATTATCAAAATTATCAACATCAAATAAAATAAAATAAAATCAAATACATATGAATCAAATACTTGAATAGAGATGATGATCCTACTGTTGATACTTGATAATTCGATGAATGATAATTCGATCCTACTGTTGATACTTGATAATACAATGTACGTGAATGTTGGAAGTTAAAAGGCCGAGCATATGTAATTTAAAAAGGCTGACCATTCGTATTTTGAAAGTTAAAAGGGTTAAAACCCCTAAATATTTTAGGAAACGTCCCCGATACTTTGTTTTGGAAGTACCCGAGCCGTCCCCAAGCATATGTAGAAGTCCCCAATATCCGGGTACGTTTGGGAAACGTCCCCGAGCCGTCCCCGGGACGGGTACCCGACGTAAAATGGCGTCAACTTACTTCATAGTAAAGAAGCTTATGATTGAAGGTGAAAGGTATGAAGCAGGGGCGGATTTACATGGAGTGGTCCGGGTTCACTTTAACCCACCGAATTTTGAAATTTTAATAGAAAGTGTAAATAAAATGTTGAATGAATCCACATGCAAAATTGTTGGATGGTGCAAGTGGTAAAACCCTTTTGTTATGCATTGAAGGTCACTTGTTTGATTCCCACCTCTTTCATTTTTTTAAAATTAATGCAAATCATAAGCACTCCATTTTACTTCAAGTTATTTCTACAACATGCCATATTGCCTTTATTTTTTATTTCCTCTTATTTTTTTTTCTTTTTCTTAAATGTTATTATGTATTTTTTGTATAATATGTCTATCATTTTCGAAAAAAAGAAGATCTAAAATTTAATTTTGAAACGACTTATGATTGTGAGAGTCGATCTATTCAAAATTGTAGAATGCTTCTTAGTTAATAAAAAGTTTAGAGTGTATGTGTAGACTGTAGTAACAAACAATGTTGTTTTGGTTATGAGGGGTTGATAATGTATTAGGTTAAGGACTTTTAGGGAAAGAGAACATAATTGTCTTAGTTGTGGGTATGGTCGTTGTTGTAGGATATTATGGTTATGATGATAATGAGACACAATATACCCAAAATATCACTTGTATAAAGTTACTCTAGGACTATATTTACTTAGTTCTTCTTAACTTGAATTTTAGAGCTAATGTTAATGAAAATTTGATATGAAATTTAGGTTTTTATTATGTTCCTAGACATGACCCGACCCAACCCAACCCAACTCGACCCGGTCCGAAAATCTTACCGTATGGTTGTGAAATTTGACCACCCAGAAAAATGAATCCATAGGAAAAAAATCATGGATCCGCCACTGTATGGAAGATGAGGGATAAGATTCTGAAACTTGCTTCTGATTTCGTGGTACGGAAGATGAATTATGAGAGCATAGAAAGATTGAAAGATATATGGAAAGGAAGTACAAAAGGCAGAGATAAAATATAATGAACTTGCAAGCATTTAATGAGCCCCATGCACTTCCCTACTCTAATTATAATTTGAAATTATATATTTAAACTGAAGTGATGAAAATAAGATTATTTTATAAAATGAGGTGATGAAATAATGAAATAAGCAAAGCATTGTTGACGGAATACGGGATAGACACATAAGCATAGGGATGTCATGCTCTAGTGTCCTTTATTAGATTGGGGAGATAAATACAAAAATGTGAAACTAAATTATGAATCATATTTTGCACTTTGCGTAGAGGAGTATTAGTCATGAATAAATTGGTGAAAGGAATTGATGGAACTACAAAGTCAATAGTGATATAATTGGGACCCAAGTCGTGGATAAGAGAAACGAGCATCGAGATTTGAGCATGAATTAGTTTTGATTAATGAACAAATTAAATCAAGTGTGATGGAATTTTTAGAGTACATATAATTAAATCGATGAATGATAAGAATTACACTTTTGTGTTGGGGTTTTATATGGGCCTAAAACAAGTATTGGGTCTATTCTTGTAGGCTTAAGATGTGATGGGCTATTGTTGAAGAAAGAAAAGGGAAACGCAAAGAGAAGTACAACGGACAGTTCGTGATCAATGGTGTTTGGCTATGAAGCACGGGGACGCCCGGAAGCATGCAGTACCCGTCCCGGGGACGTTTGGGGGACGGAAACGCCATGGGGACGTTCCCTAAACGTTTCCGGTTATTGGGGGACCGCTGCTAAACGTTTCCGGAAAATGGGGACGGCAGCTAAAGGTTTCGGGGACGGCTGCTAAATGTTTTCCGGCGAGAACGGGCGGCGGCTGAACTGGTATCGCCGGAGCTGGGAAAAGGATGAATAAGAAGATGAAGAAGATGCCTGTGTTTGGAAGACTTTTCTTTTATTTTAAGTGGAGAAGAAAAGGGTATACTATTTTCATATTAATATATTTGTTTTTCCAACACAGTGTACGGGTAAAGTGAAAAGTCATTGTACATTGGATTACTAACCATCATAAAAATAGTGGTAAAAAAGATAATACGAAAATTGGTCAAAAGATAATACGAAAAGAAAAAAATCATGTCACAAATTTTAGTTTCTTTTATCTTTTTTTTTTTCAGTCTATTTTGTTTATGTTTTAAAAAATATTTCGGTAATTAATTACACTTGACATCAATATATATCTATTTTGAAGTTTGTTTAATATATTTTAATTTTTCTATATTTTTTTTGTCGTACCTTTGTCGTACCCGTATCTTGGATTTTTAAGTTTTGCCGTTCCCCGTACCCGTATCGTCCCCGTACCTCAGTCCCGTACCCGTTCCCGTGCTACATAGGTGTTTGGACTACTAAACCTCGGCCTTCTTCACGGGTATATTAACAGTAGACGGGCCACCAACAATATTCCCGGTCTCGTGATCGACGGTGTTTTGACTACTAAACCTTCCTTAGTCAAAAAGAAATTATGGGTTTCTTTCAATAGACCAAAACTCGTTTGCCATAATATCATGAGACTCTCGGAGGAGGACGCGACATTCCTAACTGTTCCCTTTAGGAAAGATGAGATCAAGAGTGCGGTTTTCGAGTGTGGGGCTGACAAAGCGCCGGGGCCAGACCGTTTTAATTTCAATTTCACTAAAAGGTACTAGAATTTATTTGAGAATGACTTTTATAACATGTTGGTTGATTTTTACAATAAAGGTACCAATGCGAAGGGATGTAGTTCGTCTTTCATAACTCTTATCCCTAAAAACAAGGACCCGGTGGGGATGCGAGATTATCGTCCGATGAACCTGATTCGGGTGATTATTAAAACTATTTCTATGGTTTAATTTGGCTAATCGTCTCAAAAAAGTTATAGAATTCATCATCTCGGAAAATCAAACGACTTTCCTTAAAGGCAGGTACATTCTTGATAGCCCTTTGATGTTAAATGAACTCATAACTTGGATTAAAAAAGATAAAATAAAGGCATTTCTTTTAAAAATTGATTTTGAAAAGGCACACGACAATGTTTGTTGGAGTTTCCTTTTGGATATCCTGGGACAAATGGGGTTTCCTAATGTCTAGTGTAAATGGGTTGAAGGGGTTTTATCCTCGGCTAAATCGGCGGTCTTAGTGAATGGGTCTCCTACATTTGAATTCAGTTGTTCTAAAGGGATCAGACAGGGGGACCCGTTATCTCCGTTTCTACTCCTTTTGGTTATGGAAGCCCTGTCTAGCATTTTTTGCAAAGCAGGGCAGGAAGGGATTTTCAATGGTATTCAAACCCCTAATAATGGTCCGGTCATTTCCCATCTTTTCTATGCTGATGACGCTCTCATTTTGGGGGAATGAGATATGGATAATGTGACGAATGTGGCTAGATGTCTGAGAATTTTTTACATGGTTTCTGGATTAAAAATTAATTTACACAAATCTAATCTTTATGGGTAAGATGATTGGGTGTAACACGGATAACATCACACTCTCCTATTTGGGTATCACGGTAAGGGCCAATATGAATAGAATTAGCAACTAGGACCCTATTCTTGAGATTTTCGATAAAAGACTGTCGATTTGGAAAGCTAAAACTTTATCAATAGGAGGGAGACTTACTCTGATCAACTCTGTACTGGCGAGAGTCTTCCTATTTATTACTTTTCTATATATAAAGCCCCGATTGGTATAATTAAGAATCTTGAAGCTAAAATGAGAAAGTTTCTTTGGGCGGGCTCTAGTGTAAATTAAAAATGAATTGGGAGGCATGGGACTGGGTTACTTGGCCCAAGAAAAAAAAGGGTTTGGGTATTAACAGATTAAAAGAAGTTAATGAGGCTCTCCTTTATAAGTGGGGTTGGAGATATAGGGTCGAAAACCAAAATATGTGGAGGAAAGTGGTGGAAGCTTGTCATAGTAAAAACATTCAAAACGTTTCCTTTCGCTTAACGGTAAGTATGCTGGTTCCTGGAATAACATCGTTAAATTGATTTCTAAAATAAAATTAAAGGGGAAGTGTTTGAATCGGATGATTATGGGAAAGGTTGGGAACGGGGATGATATCCGTTTTTGGATAGACACCTGGGTGGGCGATCTTCCTTTTATGGAAAGATGGCCACATTTGTTTGTTTTGGATGCGTGCAAATCTTGCAGGGATAAGGATAGAATTGACACGGGACATGTAAATGGCGGTTTTTCATGGAATTGGGCTAGACAACCAGAGACTAATACAGAGCTTAAAGAATGGCAGGAATGTCAAGATGTTATTAGCATGGTGAGATTGTCCAATGATAAAGATTCATGGAGGTGGAGCGATGGCAATCAGGAAGGTTTCTCGGTTAAATCTGTGAAAAAGATGATAATTGCTGATAGAAGAATAGCCAACTCCGTATCTTCGACTGGTGCAAATGGGTTCCCATCAAATGTAATATTATGGCTTGGAGAGGTAACTTGGACAGGCTTGCTACTAGAGTAAATTTGAGAAGAAGGAATGTGGATATTACTACGGTTATGTGCCCATTCTGTGACGAATACGAGGAATCTGTGGATCATTTATTCACGGCTTGCTCGGTGGCTATTCGGATGTGGACGGTCGCCAGTGTTTGGTGCAACATCCCTCCGATAAACGCTTTCGAATTCAAAGATTTAATGGATATTCATAATTCTCTTCAGATTGGTAAGAAAGCGAAAAAGATTATTCTTGGGCTGGTTATTATTACGTGTTGGTGTATTTGGAAAGGTATGAACGAATTGGTATTCAATCAAATCAGGAGAAGTTACCAAGATATTTTGGTAGAGATTAAGTCGAGGGGATTTGGGTGGATTAAAAATAGATCGTCGTGTAAATATATTAGTTGGAATGAGTGGAGTAAATATCCCATGTATATGCTGTAATTTGACCCTTTGCCCGTTTGGGTTGGGGGTGTTGTTTTGTTTGTCCTTTTACCCGTTTGGGTCGGAGGTGGGTTTCTAATGAAGTTTTATTTTCAAAAAAATAAGGGACAGTTCGTGTACGGCAGAATTGGAGGGAGAGAGATTTGGTTTTTTTGGCTGCCCTACACGGGATTAAAGGTGCATACATATGACTAATATGAGTGGCTAAGTTCTCAGTGGCTTCTTTCAAGGTGACGGTTTGTAGGGTTTAACACTTTCTTTGTTTTATTCATAATTGGATTTGTTTTTGACATTGACAATATTTTATAAACAATTTGATGTGTTGGGTTATTTAAACTATTTGCATGTGTTTTGAGTTCTTTCTTTATAACTTGTTCGGTTGATGACAAAACCTAGTAGCTTGTTGGGTGACATAGATGTAACGCCCAGCTTCTTCATACTTTCCATAATTAGCAAGTCTTGTTCGTCTTTCTATTTTTGGAAATCTTGTGTTCTGGTAATCGTTCTTTCTTTGTAACCGTTGTAAAATCCGAGACTTGGATCATAAATAAAACTCGTATTTTTTTAATTACATGTCATACATACTTTATACATGCTCATACATTCAATTTCGTGAAACCATTGATGATTATTCGTAATTCTTGGAAACTATGTGCTAAACTTGTAAATACGTGAAACTTATGCGTAAAACGTGTTTTGATCGTAAACGAAACTTAAATACGACCTTCATACACTTAATGATACTTTGATTATGTTCCTCATACTTTATTTGGTCTGAAACTATGCTAAAAACGTCCATATTCTGCTGAAAACGAGTATTAAGGGGTCACGACGTTGCTACGATACAGGGTATTAACTCGATCACTGCTACGATACAATGTCCGATCGATTGAAACCTATCTGATGGATGTTTAAGTGATGCCCGTATTTCGGCTATGCTTTGTCATTCGTCGTGAGGGTTTTGATTTCGTGAGTTTATCGTAAAGAGTTGTATTAAGTTACCGACCTAGTTTCGTGTGCATTGTTGTTTAAATTAGGTTATCAGGCTTATCAGTAGGCTAAACTCTGCCCAACTAAACTTGCAATGTGAGTCATTCTCTTTTTCTCAAAAATGTTTTACAATACCCAAATGTTTTCCAGTTATATATTACAGGGATTAAGTCGTGGTTATCTTGAATCACTGGCAAGTGGGGTATTGTGCACATTACTAATTTCTCACGGTTAGGGTTACCAACCTAACAGTGATAATCATCACTACTTGGGTGAAAGGACCCAATAGTGGTATGACCATCGTCACCAGGGTGTGACACGGCGCCAGATAAAAATAAGATAGTAACCATTGTAATCGCTCTTATGAGGTAATTTATAACTATGTGTCGTTTTATCAAAATTGAGTGACTCGCCAGTATTTCCCCGTTGATAAAATATTTTAAAACATGTTTCAGGTGACTTACTGTGAATCAAGAAAAATGTGCTACGGAGCACTAACAAGCTTGAAGAGGTGGCTCATTAAAATAAATAAACATGTTTTGTAAAACAAGGGATTTCCTCGCGAAATTACCTTTACTGTAAATTATGGGGTTTATCCCAATTTATGAAATATAATAATCGGGCATTTTCAAGTTTCAAAAGATCCTGTTAAACTTCCGCTGTCAAATCAAATAATAAATACCACGGGTTTCTGTCCCGCGGCTCCTGGACCGGGTCACACCGGGACGAGGGCCGTGACAATAAGTCCCTGGAACTCCGGCAAATAGGCTCCAAAGTTCACTGTTTTCATTTATCTTTACTAATCCTTGTTCAAACTTGAGTTTAACTCACTCAAACCCACGTCCTTATGCTTATAACCTCTTCCATGGTTGGTTAAGCTTAAAAACGGGGCTGAGACATACAAAATCAGAGGTTAATCCTCAAATACTTTCTGTTTTGTTTAGGGTTTTTGACCCACAAGTGGTGTTCAAGCTTCAAGTTTGATGAAGGTGTGATTGTGGACTAACTTGGGCTGTCCAACATAAAATCCCCACATCTCTTGATGATTTCTCATAGTGTAGATGTTTCTTGTTCTTGTATTGATATTAGTTCATGACCCTCCTTGTATGTTTTTACATCAAGTGTAGTGGTGAACCATAAGAGGTACCTAAATGGAAGCTTGTTCTTCCTACCTCCTACATGAATTCTATGACACAATAGAGGTACCTAAATGAAGATTTATCTTCTACCTCATGCTTGACTAATGGACTAAATAATACATATAATACTTATACCTATATATACTATTCGAACTCTTGATGATGGACTTGTGTGCATTTGTCAAGATATTAGAATAACATCATCTAAGGCATAAGACTTGTTACGATTCTAATGAGTATATTACTCATGAAAACATTAACCCTTGAGGTTTCATAGTGTCAAGAACAAGTACTTGGTGTTAAAGAATGATTACTTTTCATATACATACTTTTTCATGCATTTTAAACTTCACATCCTTAAACCATGTATACATCTCTTATAAATCCCTAAACGAACATATTCAACCTTCTAACCTCATCAACTTCGTCACCTTGGATAATCGGAAAGCATATGCAACTTGTGAGTATACTTAACCCCTTTTTACGTTTATCACTTTTCGGGGTGTAACATGTTTTCTTATGAAACTTACACTTTAATCATAATACATAAACATTCCTATTACACGCATGCTTATTTGATTACTTGATACTTTAAACTTGTGTTGAGGACATCTTGTGTTAGACTTATCATTAACTTCGTACGAGCCTATCCGTGACATATATAGCGCTATAGGATTAACGCACCGCCCGTAGACTTGTGGTTATGTCATGAGCATATTGCGTTTCATCATTGGTTTGATATGTTAGACACATGCCGAATTTATTGTTTATCTTGTATCAAGAGCTTGCCACATGGAATTGTTTGAAACTTATGTTTTTATGCTACGTATGAAAAACTTGTATACTCGCCTTTGCTTTTGCATTGAACTTTATTTTAAAACATGTTACAGGTTGAGGATGACGACGCTTTGAACTTGAAGTAGTGATGATGCTTAGATACACACTTAGACGTCTTAAGTTATTGTACATGATTGTTGTATTCTTGTATTGAACATAATGTATATCATGTTGATGCATTTGATTTTAACCTTTGTAATCAAATTTTAGAAATTAAATGAAATCCATTATTTAATTATTGTCACAAATAGTGTTATGAAGTCTTTTGCAATCTCGTTTTCGTCTCACTCCGATGTTTCCGCCATCAGTTGGGGTGTGACAATAGAGTAGGTTGACTCACACTAGTAAATATGGTAATTGAACTGTAGATCCGATGACAAAGACCCATTTTTTATTACCACTTAAATTTACCGACTTTTCAACACCATGTCTATGTGGTGGCCAATTAACTGAGTAAACTGTGTTTTTTGTAACTCTAGAGTCGGAAACTTGGAGGGGGTTACCTTTTTCTAAACCTTTCGTGACTTCCCTCGAATGAACGATTGCTTGATTTTACACAATTAACTCTGTTTTCTGATTGTTGTAACGGGTAATTTTAACTACTTGTGTTGATCTTTATGAAACGTTTATTATTATTGAATTATATGTCGTTTATCAAGCGTATTGGCAACTTCTTGCATTGTTAGCGGGATGGTAAATTGGTGGGTAATATAATTAAACGGATTGTTAGGTTGTTATAGTTTATTTAAAAACGGTCCCTAATAATTTAGTCAAAGTCATTAATTCCAAGGCCCTATCTATGTGGTGTTCAAATCAGTAAACGAGTTTTTGTGTTAAAACTAGTAATCGAGATACCGGGCGGGGGTTACTTCTTCTTAATCTGATAACTTTTTTTCTTGGTTAATTAGTTAGATAATCTAACTAAACACTAACCACATATTCCTTATGGAGACGACCTTACTTACCCGTACTAGTATAGGTGTTTAAGTATTATAAATACTTGTTTTTTATTAGCCATACAACAGCTACATCAGCGACCAAACTAGATAATCCACCCACTTTTTTGTATAAATAGGTCAAACTTTCCACCTCTAGAATATTTCAACGCTTATTTAATAGCTTGCAGGTTGAAACTATTTGTATTTCAAAAATCAAAACCAAATATTTATTTATACCTCTAGAATATTTCAACGCTTATTTAATAGCTTGCAGGTTGAAACTATTTGTATTTCAAAAATCAAAACCAAATATTTATTTATATGTCATTTATTATTTTCTTTTCATCGTTTCATGTCATCGTGTTTCATGTTACGGTGTATTTATATATCAATACATAAACATTCCTACTACACGCATGCTTATTTGATTACTTGATACTTTAAACTTGGGTTGAGGACATCTTGTGTTAGACTTACCATTAACTTCGTACGAGCCTATCCGTGACATATATAGCGCTATAGGATTAACGCACCGCCCGTGGACTTGTGGTTATGTCATGAGCATATTGCGTTTCATCATTGGTTTGATATGTTAGACACATGTCGAATTTATTATTTATCTTGTATCAAGAGCTCGCCACATGGAATTGTTTGAAACTTATCTTTTTATGCTACGTATGAAAAACTTGTATACTCGCCTTTGCTTTTGCATTGAACTTTATTTTAAAACATGTTACAGGTTGAGGATGATGACGCTTTGAACTTGAAGTAGTGATGATGCTTAGATACACACTTAGACGTCTTAAGTTAATGTACATGTTTGTTGTATTCTTGTATTGAACATATTGTATATCATGTTGTTGTATTTGATTTTAACCTTTGTAATCAAATTTAGAAATGAAATCAATTATTTAATTATTGTCACAAATAGTGTTATGAAGTCACTTGCAATCTCGTTTTCGTCTCACTCCGATGTTTCCACCATCGGTTGGGGTGTGACAGATTGGTATCAGAGCCATAACTATAGGGAATTAGGAAGAATTGTCATGCTTTTTACCTAGTCTATAGTTCTAGAGCCTTATTCTTATGTTTTGCTTGAACTACTTGCACGATACATTATTTACTCCTTAGTTATTTGCTTTTGGCCTTTTAAACATATATGTCACTTTTGTGTTAATACTTGCTTTGTTTGTTAATACTTGTTGTATCATTCCATCCTTTATGTGCTATCCTTGAAATGTCTTTTACGTATTATTTCTTGAAATGCTTATTATGCTTATACTTGTTATTATTATTTTTAACATACGTCTTTTACTCGTTTATACTAAATTCGAAACCACTCGTAATACACAACGAGACAACTTAACCAAGCTAGGCATGAAACCCACAATTTGGTGAACGACTCTCAATCTACCTATTCTTTTCATACGAGATTCATCATCAAGTTAGGAGTGAAGTCCTCATCTTGATGAAGAATTTCAATTTCAAATTCTAGTGGACCCTCGTCAACGTGTCGAAATTAAATTTTGACCCGACGAGTAACAACCACACTTAGGATACGAAATCGCCAAGTTAGGGGTGAAATCCGCACCTTGTCGACTAGTTCCACTCCTCGATTTTTCATAAATCCCGCCAAGTCTCGAAATTTCGATTGATTTGGGACATGTAGTAATCGGAAGGGTAAATACCGTTAACCGACTTGTCGGCGAGAGTATTCCACCTATTAGGACAAATCATGCTCCTCAAATTCGAAAGACTTTTCGACCACTTGGTTAGTCAAAGTTCCGTTTTGGAACCATCCCAAATTATTATCAAACATGTGTTTCTATTATTTATCTTATATGATGCAATTTCTTTTCAAATCCAGATTTACTTTCGATATTTCTTCACACACACACAACATATTGAATCTTTTCCATACATTTATACATATGCATGATTTCATATAATTTAAACTCATATTCCTTGTAACGACAAGTGGAGACATATCATCGAGATAGGAGTGAACTCCTTACCTTGACGATTAACTCCACCCCCTTTTCTTAAAATGACCTCACCAACGAGTTAGGGGTGATTCCCTTACCTAGGTGATCGTTACCAAAACGTCTCTTCAAAATATCTTATTATGCAAACCCGATCATGTGTTATACCTAAATTGTTTATCATTATTCAAAACACCTACTTATACCGATTTCAAAATACATTGTTTTATCAAGCGTACTTCTTATTCTACAATCTGTTTTCACTCAACTCATATACACGAGATTCTTAATCATGTCTTAAAACGTTTTATTATTCGAACTTCAAAACCGTACGAAATGCTACCCATCAATTTTATCGGTCCAATGATACTCTTGCCCATGAACTTCATATTCGACTTAATCACTAAAACACGCTCACATTATATCATCATACTAGAGACTTCCATTCTTAATCGAAATCAAAACCAACCTTTCTCAATTACTTATAAGATCTTATAAATATTCTAAAATCGTTTTACCAAAGACTCTCTTTTCATCATCAACGAATCGTTTGTCAAAACCCTTTACAATGAACACTAAGTCCTTTTGCTAAACCCCTTTTTCTAGGGATCAACGTTTTCACAAGAGCCTCCTAAATTCAAAATTTCTTGTTTGATGAAACGAACTTATTTTTATCAAAAACCCTTTTTTTCCTACACCAATTTACAAAACACATGGGCAAGAAGACTTCATGGGGACCGACCATCTTCGGATTACGTAAACTCTTTTAAAACAAAAGTAGCATTTCCATTCATTGCAAAACACGTTATACATACCCAATGAATACTTTATATTGTCTTACATTTACTAACTATATTCTACCTTCCAAATCAAACTCGATCTACTTTGATTCGATAAACTCGACGTCTCGCTTAAACCACTATACATATCATCGTACACGTTTAACCAAATACCTCGAGACGAAATCGCTTATATCACTCGTCTTACGTATTCAAAACGTTTTATATGTCCAACTTCGTTATGCTACAACATACACTATATACGTAATTTTATTATTTGTACCTATACTTATACTTATACGTTTTATGCTTATACTTATACTCATACGTTTTATGCTTATACTTATACTCATACGTTTCATGCTTATACTTAAACTTATATGTTTCATGCTTATACTTCTACTCATACGTTTTATGTCTATACTTATACTTACGTGAATAATCATAATTAAACTTATATTATGCTCATACTTTCATTCATACACATGATTCATACTTTCGTACCTGTACGTGAGCGTAATCGGAGGGATTCGCTTGCGTGGGTCTCATACATACTTAAGCATGGACTTGCATATATACTAAGTTCTTATGCGTATACATTCTTACTTTTTAAATTATGTATACCCTGATTCATACACAACTAGTACAAGCTATACGGATCATGCGATGATCAAAATAATCGCGGGTGCACACGGGATTATAGTGATTGGCTCATAAGAACCATAGGGGGTACTACTGTGTATGATAAGACACGGAACGTAACACGACACCGAATACGAAACGAACGTAACATGGTCAAAACATGGTGGATACGCCGCTGGTACTTCCTATATATAAGTGTTTTCACCATGTTACCAAATTTTCGTAAAACGTGCCATGAGAAATTCAGTGTTTTGCAGACCTTTTCCAAACTTTAAACAACTCGCAAACGCATTATATTAGATTATCCACGACGAGACTTCATTCTTAACACGCTACTTTCATCTATCCAACACTTATGCCATTCTTACGCTTTCATTCTTTAAGAGTCAATCGTTCACTTCTATACTCGTATTATTCTCCGTTATCCTTTTCTTTCACACAAACCTCGTTCACAATCAAGCTTGTTTAAACATTCGAATCCTAACTTATCTCACTACCTTTAAAACTGTCTTTCTATTCTTGTGTAAACGTAGTTAGTAGGCCGTTAATACTTTATTTAAAATACCAAATTTTCTCGTTCCACTCGAAAAGCAATTTTATGAATATGCGGTCTTATACTACCTTTAAAACTTCTTATACAACCTACCTCACTCGTATTGATTACAAACTGTTTTATAAAGGCCTCCTTCGTAAATACAACACATTTGTAAAGCAACTCCAAAATTTAGCTATTAAAAAATCGTTCTTACTATGCACGTTTCACTCATGCTTATGCCTCAGAACCATTTTAGCCAAACAAATCCTTTTACAAACCTATTTTGGCTATTCTCCCAAAATTTCATACTTTACAAAACGTTTCAAAATTTCCAAGTCTAAAATTCTTGCCAAAACTCTTTCAAGTCTACCTCTTGAATAAATTTCAGGACGAAATTTCCTAAAGGAGGGGAGACTGTAACGCCCTGCTTCTCCATACTTTCCATAATTAGCAAGTCTTGTTCGTGTTTCTATTTTTGGAAACCTTGTGTTCTGGTAATCGTTCTTTCTTTGTAACCGTTGTAAAATCTGAGACTTGGATCATAAATAAAACTCGTATTTTGTTAATTACATGTCATACATACTTTATACATGCTCATACATTCAATTTCGTGAAACCATTGATGCTTATTCGTAATTCTTGGATACTCTGTGCTAAACTTGTAAATACGTGAAACTTATGCGTAAAACGTGTTTTGATCGTAAACGAAACTTAAATACCACCTTCATACACTTAATTATACTTTGATTATGTTCCTCATACTTTATTTGGCCTTAAACTATGCTAAAATGGCGAAACTAGTCCCTAAAACACCCTAAATGCACAAAATAACAAAGTCTAGGGGCCTAAATGCAATTTTACGAAACTTCAGGCCACACCCTCATACCGGCCGTGTAAGATAACCCTGTAGGTTACGCTGGCCGCGTGCCAAGTGCCAAAACCGTCAGAATGTTTCTCTTCGCGATTTTGAGCGGGATATGATGTTTTCTTGAGTTTAAACCGAGTTTTTAGCATTAATTATCCCCCCAAAACCAACCCTAATCACTTCCTTATAAATACCCAAGGCCTCCCAAGTCTTTTATACTTTAGAAACACTCTCAACAGTCACTCAAACTCTCACATTCGTAGCTGAAAGTGCAGGTTCGGGCGGAAACATCAAGCTCCACTAAAGTGAGCATAACTTCTTCATTACTCATCCGTTTTAGCTCATTCTTTTTCCAGAACGCTTGGCTTGACCTTAGCTTTGATTCCATGGGTGTTTCTCAGTGAATATGTGTAAGGACCTGCAAAATTGTCCATCAACAACCCGTAAGTGAAAACCCGGACCCCTGAAACCCTAATGTGCATGAAAAACCAAGAAAACAAGAATTTTAAGTTTCAGGCGGGCCGCGTAAAACATAAGCTTAGGCTTACGCGGTCCGTGTCAAAGTAAAGTTGACCAGATAAGCATTCCAGGCCACGTGTCGCACACGTGGCAACCCTACTCGTGACACACAAGCCCTACACGTAGACTAGGGGCCCTCGCGAGCCGCGTAAAAGTTTTGTTAAGGTTTACGCGGGCCGCGAAAAACCTAAAAATCAGCTATAAGTAGCCTGTGCATGGGACTTGCTTCTGTATTTGAAAATTTCATCTCAAAACGTCCATATTCTGCTAAAAACGAGTATTAAGGGGTCACGACGCTGCTACGATACAGGGTATTAACTCGATCACTGCTACGATACAATGTCCGATCGAATGAAACCGATCTGATGGATGTTTAAGTGCTGCCCGTATTTCGGCTATGCTTTGTCATTCGTCGTGAGGGTTTTGATTTCGTGAGTTTATCGTAAAGAGTTGTATTAAGTTACCGACCTAGTTTCGTGTGCATTGTTGTTTAAATTAGGTTATCAGGCTTATCAGTAGGCTAAACTCTGCCCAACTAAACTTGCAATGTGAGTCATTCTCTTTTTTCTCAAAAATGTTTTACAATACCCAAATGTTTTCCAGTTATATATTACAGGGATTAAGTCGTGGTTATCTTGAATCACTGGCAAGTGGGGTATTGTGCACATTACTAATTTCTCACGGTTAGGGTTACCAACCTAACAGTGATAATCATCACTACTTGGGTGAAAGGACCCAATAGTGGTATGACCATCGTCACCAGGGTGTGACACGGCGCCAGATAAAAATAAGATAGTAACCATTGTAATCGCTCTTATGCTATAATTTATAACTATGTGTCGTTTTATCAAAATTGAGTGACTCGCCAGTATTTCCCCGCCGATAAAATATTTTTAAAACATGTTTCTGGTGACTTACTGTGAATCAAGGAAAACGTGCTGCGGAGCACTAACAAGCTTGAAGAGGTGGCTCAGTAAAATAAATAAACATGTTTTGTAAAACAAGGGATTTCCTCGCGAAATTACCTTTACTGTAAATTATGGGGTTTATCCTAATTTATGAAATATAATAATTGGGCATTTTCAAGTTTCAAAAGATCCTGTTAAACTTTCGCTGTCAAATCAAATAATAAATACCACGGGTTTCTGTCCCGCGGCTCCTGGACCGGGTCACACCGGGACGAGGGCCGTGACAGAAAAAGGTGGTATCAGAGCCACTGGTTTAAGCCAATTAAGTATTTAAAAATATTTAATTTAATTGATTGCCATTCTATGTTTCTGTAAATAACATTCTAACTAGAATTTTGTGTTTCCTTATATTCTGATAGCATGAATGAGTTATCTGAATCTCTTCAGAATCTCACTATCTATCCTACTGACATGGAAGTTTCCGAGGGCTTTTCCGGTTATTGGGCCGACACTGAAAAACCTATGGAATTCCAAGCCCAACCTCAAGAGAAACCCAAGTCGAAAAAGAGAAGGAGAATCATAGGCTGGAGACGCGCACGGAGGAAGAAGCCAACCGCACAGAGGGTCAAAAAGACTAAGGACCCAAATGATAAAGGGAAAGGAAAAGAGATCGGGGAAAGTTCAGGGCAAGCCCAGGAAATGCCACCCTGGGAGGAGCTTGATCGCAAACTGGCAAATTGTGACCTCGTCGGACCTGCCAATGAAGACCTCTTCAATTACCCCGCTGAATCACAACTTCCAGTTAACTTAGCACCTGCTAGCCCAGATCCCATTGTCAACCACCAACTTCTACCCGGAGAGCTGGAGGAATGGTGGACAAGTGATTGGCAATTTCAGAATCTCTTGAATAACCCTAACACCTTTTTCCCCCAGTTTAACCCTGAGCCTGCACCAAACCCACCAATGAGCACCGAGAACTTGGCTGAACTCTGCCACTATGGCGAGGAGCTGGTGGACGCAGGAAATAGAATCCGGGAAGTGGGGGAAAGGATATCATGGAAATACGACGAGAGAGAACGTCGTTTCTGAAGTACCAGCTGATGGGATCGTATGTGGTTGTGTGATTATGTGTTTAATAATAATAAAATAATAATAAATGTTAATCAAAATATAATCATGTAAAATAACTTAAAATAAAACCTTTGAAATATAACTGGTGTATATGGATGCATACTAATATATATAAAAATATCAACGTCGCCAAGTCGACAATTTTGGCTATACGTGTTGACATGATTATGTGTGATTGTTTTATTATGACTGATTATTATTTATTTTATTTTGTGCCAAGAATTTATACATTTATATATTGAAAAATTATCAGATGGAACCCGCCGTCAATGAGCCAGTTAACGAAGTTAACCAATCTGAGCAAAACAATGAGGATCACTTTCTTAATAGGCAAGATATAGAAAACATCGTTGCCTAGGGAATAGCAAATGCTATTCTAGCAATCCTTGCTGCTGCCCGAAATCTAGTTGAACCTCAACCAACTACTCCCAGCAAACGTACTCACAGTGACAATTTCAGTAATAGTGTAAATGGAGGCGGCAACAATAATAATAATGATGATGTGATGCAAGCCCTATTTCTTAAGAAAATGAAAGCTGCAACGCCTGGTTGCACTTACAAGGAATTTCTTGCCTGTAAACCAATCGAATTTGCAGGCAATGAATGGGCAACTGCTGCACTGCATTGGTTAGAGAAAACCGAAGTAGTAATTAAAATAATTAAATGTGTCGAGGAAGAAAAGGTCATGTATGCGTCGCATCTTTTTAAAGAAGGGGCACTAGAATGGTGGAACACGGTACTACAAGCCAAGGAAAGCGATATGGCTTATGCCATGAATTGGGAGGAATTTAAGAGACTAGTAGAAAGAAAATTCTGTCCCTAATATGAAAAGGAACAAATGACAAATAAGTTCCTAAACCACCGGATGGTGGATGTTGATTGTCGAGGGTATACTTCGACATTCTTTGAGTATGCTAGAATTGTGCCAACTCTGGCCTCGCCAGAACCGGTACTTATTTCTCACTATATTTGGGGTTTAATTAGCGAGATTCGGGACATCGTCAAAGCTGCAAGACCCCGCACAATTGACGATGCAGTAGAATTAGCCAACACCTTGACCGACGGACTGGTACGCACAAGAGAAGAAAACCGGAAAAAGAAAGTGGCCCAAAAGATTACCCAAGGATTCCGTGTGGGTAATAGTAGTAATTTCAAGAAAAAGGGAACCGGGCAATCTTCCACTGTTCCATTTTGCAGTACCTGTAAAAGGAAGCATTTTGGAAAATGCAAAGGGTATTGCAATTTCTGCAAAATTCCAGGGCATCAAGAAGAAGATTGCAGGAGGAAGAAATCAACAATCTGCTTCAACTGTGGAGAAGCTGGACATTTTAGACCAGACTGCCCCAAATTGGTCAAACCAGCTGACAACAAAGCCAAACCTGCAGAAGGAACTACCAAAAATAATGCAAGAGCATTCCAGTTGACTACCCAAGAAGCAGAACTCATCCCAGATGTAATAGCTGGTACGTTCCTAGTTCACGACGTTTATGCAAAAGTATTATTTGACTCGGGTGCAAACCAAAGTTTTATAAATACTTCATTCTGCCAAGCTCTTAACCTACCCTTAACCAACCTTAGAAAAATTTTTACGGTAAAAACCGCAGATGGTAATTCTGTTCACATAGATAAAGTTTTGCAAGAAGGAAAGATAGAACTCTTAGGCCATAAATTTTCTGCAAACCTGTTACCTATGAATTTAGCTGGATTCGATGTTGTGTTAGGAATGGATTGGTTAGTAGCCAACCATGCTCGAATCCTCTGTGATAAGAATTCCATAGAAATTCATGCACCCACAGGAGAAATAGTGGTGATTACAGGAGATAAGCCCCGTAAGCCAATAAATTCATTTCAGTAATAACAATGGCCAGTTATTCAAGAAAACAAGGAATAGTGTATATGATTTCGGTAATCATTAACACGAAAGGTAAGGAACTTAAGGAAATTCCAGTAGTATCAGAATACCCGGACGTATTCCCAAAAGAACTACCTGGATTACCACCCGATAGGGAAGTAGAATTTATAATGAGTAAATTGCCATTTTAGTCCCTGAGTTTTGTCCAAATTTGCCATTTTGATCCAAATAGTTTTATTTTCCCCCCTGGGTCCCTGACTTTTACATTTGTTGCCATTTTGATCACTTTTCCTAACTCCATCCAAAAACCCAGTTACTCTTTTCAATTTAAACCTTTTCAGTTGCCATTTTGATCCAATTCCAAAAAATCAAAAAAATTCCAAAAAATTCAAAAAAATCTAAAAAATTCAAAAAAATCAAAAAAATTCTAAAAAATCATAAAAATTCTAAAAAATTCTAAAAAATAAAAAAAATTCTAAAAAATCCAAAAATCATTAAATGTTTCGGCACGAACCGTTTCGACCCGTACCGTTTCGAACCGAACCGTTTCGACCCGTACCGTATCGACCCGTACCGTTTCGACCCGTACCGTATCGAACCGAACCGTTTCGAACCCGTACCGTATCGAACCCGTACCGTATCGAACCGTACCGTTTCGACGCGAACCGTTTCAAACCGTACCGTTTCGACCCGTACCGTATCGAACCGAACCGTTTCGACGCGAACCGTTTCGAGCCGAACCGTTTCGACACGAACCGTTTCGACCCGTACCGTTTCGAACCGTACCGTTTCGAACCGAAGCGTTTCGACCCGTACCGTTTCGAACCGTACCGTTTCGACGCGAACCGTTTCGAACCGAACCGTTTCGACGCGAACCGTTTCGAACCGAACCGTTTCGACCCGTATCGAACCGAACCGTATCGAACCGAACCGTTTCGATGCGAACCGTTTCGAACCGTACCGTTTCGACCCGTACCATATCAAACCGAACCGTTTCGAACCCGAACCGTTTCGAACCGTACCGTTTCGAACCCGAACCGTTTCGAACCGTACCGTTTCGACGCGAACCGTTTCGACCCGTACCGTATCGAACCGGTACGGGTCGAAACGGTACGGGTCGAAACGGTTCGGGTCGAAACGGTACGGGTCGAAACGCTTCGCGTCGAAACGGTTCGGCTCGAAACGGTTCGGGTTCGAAACGGTACGGGTCGAAACGGTTCGTGTTGAAACGGTTCGGCTCGAAACGGTTCGCGTCGAAACGGTTCGGTTCGATACGGTACGGGTCGAAACGGTACGGTTCGAAACGGTTCGCGTCGAAACGGTACGGTTCGATACGGTACGGGTTCGAAACGGTTCACGTCGAAACGGTTCGGTTCGATACGGTACGGGTCGAAACGGTTCGGTTCGAAACGGTACGGGTCGAAACGGTTCGTGCCGAAACATTTAATGATTTTTGGATTTTTTAGAATTTTTTTGATTTTTTATAATTTTTATGATTTTTTAGAATTTTTTTGATTTTTATATTTTTTTGAATTTTTTAGAATTTTTTATATTTTTTTGAATTTTTTTGAATTTTTATGATGTTTTTGAATTTTTTAGATTTTTTTGAATTTTTTAGATTTTTTAGAATTTTTTTGAATTTTTTGGAATTTTTTTGATTTTTTGGAATTGGATCAAAATGGCAACTGAAAAGGTTTAAATTGAAAAGAGTAACTGGGTTTTTGGATGGAGTTAGGAAAAGTGATCAAAATGGCAACAAATGTAAAAGTCAGGGACCCAGGGGGGAAAATAAAACTATTTGGATCAAAATGGCAAATTTGGACAAAACTCAGGGACTAAAATGGCAATTTACTCAATTTATAATTCATCTAATTCCTGGAACTACACCGATAGCCAAGGCACCTTATCGGTTAGCACCCATCGAAATGTTAGAATTGAAAAACCAGTTAGATGAATTGTTAAGCAAAGGATTTATACAACCTAGTTCATCCCCTTGGGGAGCACCCGTGTTGTTTGTGAAAAAGAAGGATGGTTCAATGCGAATGTGTATCGATTATAGGGAATTGAATAAGGTTACAATTAAGAATCAATACCCATTACCTAGGATTGATGATCTTTTCGATCAACTTCAGGGAGTTTGATATTTTTCAAAGATAGATTTACGCTCCGGATACCATCAGTTGAAAGTACAAGAAGAAGACATACCTAAAACTGCCTTCAGAACTAGGTATGGTCATTACGAGTTTACAGTCATGCCCTTTGGACTAACAAATGCTCCCGCAGCATTTATGGACATTATGAATAGGATCTGTAAACCGTACTTGGATAAATTTGTAATTGTCTTTATCGACGATATACTCATTTATTCCAAAAATCAAAACGAGCATTGTGAACACTTGCATGCACTCTTAACTTTTTTAAGAAAAGAGAAGCTTTACGCCAAATTTTCAAAGTGTGAATTTTGGCTACAAAAGGTGCAATTTTTAGGACACATGGTGAATCACGAAGGTATTCATGTAGATCCCTCCAAAATAGAAGCGATCACCAAATGGAAGGTCCCGCAATCAGCTATGGAAGTTAGAAGTTTTCTAGGATTAGCCGGATACTATAGACGATTTATTAAGGATTTTTCCAAAATAGCTGTACCATTAACTAAGCTAACCTGTAAAGTAGTGAAGTTTGAATGGGGATCTAGACAAGAAGAGGCTTTTAAGATTTTAAAGTAAAGGTTAACAAACGCCCCAATTCTTGCCTTACCAGAATGGACAGAAGATTTTGAAGTTTATTGTGATGCCTCTAAGTTGGGATTAGGATGTGTGCTGATGCAACGCAAAAAGGTAATTGCGTATGCCTCAAGGCAATTGAAAAAGCACGAAGAAAATTATACGACGCACGACTTAGAATTGGGAGCAATAATTTTTGCCCTTAAGATTTGGAGACACTATTTGTATGGCAGTAAGTTTACAGTCTATACAGATCATAAGAGTTTAAGATACATATTTGGGCAAAAGGAATTAAATATGAGGCAAAGAAGATGGATGGAAATTCTAAGTGATTACGACTGTGATATTCAATAACACGAAGGAAAAACAAATGTAGTCGCAGATGCTCTAAGTCGTAAGTATCATGAAAAGCAAAAGCGAGTTCGTGCTCTTAGATTAAATCTACAGTTAGATTTAACGGAACAACTGAAAAACACTCAAGAAACAGCAATCAAGGATGATGTTGAAGGAATAAAGGGAAGAATAAAAGAATTAGATCAAGGAAATGATGGAATTTGGAGATTCCACAAGAAAAGAATTTGGGTACCCAAGCAAGGAAACTTAAGAGATAAAATTTTAGAAGAAGCCCATAAATCTAGATACACCATGCATCCTGGTAATAATAAGATGTATCAAGATTTAAGAAATAACTTTTGGTGGATAGGAATGAAAAAGGATATAGCTAGATATATATCTAAGTGTCTAACTTGTTCACAACTTAAGGCAGAACACCAGAAACCTTCGGGATTACTCCAACAATTAGAAGTGCCTGTATGGAAATGGGAATTAATAACCATGGATTTTGTTACTAAGTTTCCCAAAACCAGAAAAGGTAACGACGCAATTTGGGTAATTGTGGATCGAATAACCAAATCAGCTCATTTCGTGCCCATGAAGGAAACTTTTAGTATGGAAAGATTAGCCAAGTTATACGTAGAGGAGGTAGTATCCTTACATGGAGTTCCATTCTCTATTGTATTGGATAGAGATAGTCGTTTCACTTCACATTTCTGGACCAGTTTCCAGGAAGCAATGCGAACCCGATTGAATTTAAGTACTGCATATCATCCCCAAACAGACGGACAAGGTGAAAGGACGATCCAAACCCTGGAAGACAAGCTCAGGGCATGTGTGATAGATTTTGGAGGAAACTGGGACAACCATTTACCTTTAATTGAATTATCCTATAACAATAGTTATCATTCGAGCATCGAAGCTGCCCCGTTCGAAGCACTGTGTGGACGAAAGTGTAGAACTCCAGTTTGCTGGGCAGAAATAGGAGAAAGCCAATTATCAGGTCCTGAAATCGTACAAGAAACCACCGACAAGATCACTCAAATCAAGGAAAGACTGAAAACGGCTCGAGATCACCAGAAGAGTTATGCAGACAATCGACGCAAGCCATTAGAATTTCAAGTTGGAGACAGGGTACTCTTGAAAGTTTCTCCTTGGAAAGGAGTAGTTCGGTTCGGTAAGAAAGGAAAGCTAAGTCCAAGGTACATAGGACCATTCCCAGTAATCCAGAAAATAGGACCAGTCGCCTATCGCTTACAACTACCAGAGGAGCTAGGAGGAGTACATGATGTATTTCATGTATCTAACCTCAAGAAATGTCTATCGGACTAATCGCTAGTAGTTCCTCTTCAAGACATACAGGTGAATGAAAAGTTGAAGTTCGTGGAGAAACCGCTTCAAATAGAAGACAGAAAGATTAAGTTTCTCAAACATAAAATATTGGTATTGGTCAAAGTCAAGTGGGATTCAAAAAGAGGACCCGAATACACTTGGGAGCTGGAATCAGAAATAAAGCGAAAATATCCTCACTTATTTCAATAAATCTCGAGGACGAGATTTTAAATAAGGTGGGGAGGATGTAAGGACCTGCAAAATTGTCCATCAACGACCCGTAAGTGAAAACCCGGACCCCTGAAACCCTAATGTGCATGAAAAACCAAGAAAACAAGAATTTTAAGTTTCAGGCGGGCCTCGTAAAACGTAAGCTTAGGCTTACGCAGGCCGCGCCAAAGTAAAGTTGACCGGATAAGCATTCCAGGCCACGTGTCGCACATGTGGCAACCCTACTAGTGACACACAAGCCCTACACGTAGACTAGGGGCCCTCGCAGGCCATGTAAAAGTTTTGTTAAGGATTACGCGGGCCGCGTAAAACCTAAAAATCAGCTATAAGTAGCCTGTGCATGGGACTTGCTTCTGTATTCGCAAATTTCATCTCAAAACGTCCATATTCTGCTGAAAACGAGTATTAAGGGGTCACGACGCTGCTACGATACAGGGTATTAACTCGATCACTGCTACGATACAATGTCCGATCGATTGAAACCTATCCGATGGATGTTTAAGTGCTGCCCGTATTTCGGCTATGCTTTGTCATTCGTCGTGAGGGTTTTGATTTCGTGAGTTTATCGTAAAGAGTTGTATTAAGTTACCGACCTAGTTTCGTGTGCATTGTTGTTTAAATTGGGTTATCAGGCTTATCATTAGGCTAAACTCTGCCCAACTAAACTTGCAATGTGAGTCATTCTCTTTTTCTCAAAAATGTTTTACAATACCCAAATGTTTTCCAGTTATATATTACAGGGATTAAGTCGTGGTTATCTTGAATCACTGGCAAGTGGGGTATTGTGCACATTACTAATTTCTCACGGTTAGGGTTACCAACCTAACAGTGATAATCATCACTACTTGGGTGAAAGGACCCAATAGTGGTATGACCATCGTCACCAGGGTGTGACACGGCGCCAGATAAAAATAAGATAGTAACCATTGTAATCGCTCTTATGAGGTAATTTATAACTATGTGTCGTTTTATCAAAATTGAGTGACTCGCCAGTATTTCCCCGCTGATAAAATATTTTTAAAATATGTTTCAGGTGACTTACTGTGAATCAAGGAAAACGTGCTACGGAGCACTAACAAGCTTGAAGAGGTGGCTCAGTAAAATAAATAAACATGTTTTGTAAAACAAGGGATTTCCTCGCGAAATTACCTTTACTGTAAATTATGGGGTTTATCCCAATTTATGAAATATAATAATTGGGCATTTTCAAGTTTCAAAAGATCCTGTTAAACCTCCGCTGTCAAATCAAATAATAAATACCACGGGTTTCTGTCCCGCGGCTCCTGGACCGGGTCACACCGGGACGAGGGTCGTGACAATAAGTCCCTGGAACTCCGGTAAATAGGCTCCAAAGTTAACTGTTTTCATTTATCTTTACTAATCCTTGTTCAAACTTGAGTTTAACTCACTCAAACCCACATCCTTATGCTTATAACCTCTTGCATGGTTGGTTAAGCTTAAAAACGGGGCTGAGACATACAAAATCAGAGGTTAATCCTCAAATACTTTCTGTTTTGTTTAGGGTTTTTGACCCACAAGTGGTGTTCAAGCTTCAAGCTTGATGAAGGTGTGATTGTGGACTAACTTGGGTTGTCCAACATAAAATCCCCACATCTCTTGATGATTTCTCATAGTGTAGATGTTTCTTGTTCTTGTATTGATATTAGTTCATGACCCTCCTTGTATGTTTTTACATCAAGTGTAGTGGTGAGCCATAAGAGGTACCTAAATGGAAGCTTGTTCTTCCTACCTCCTACATGAATTCTATGACACAATAGAGGTACCTAAATGAAGATTTATCTTCTACCTCATGCTTGATTATTATTGTTTTCCGAATTATTTGTTTTATATCCCGGACAATATGTTTTGTCCGGGTTTAGTCCCTAGTCTATATATATGTGTTGTATAGGGTAGATTAGGGCAACCCTTGAGAGCTTGGTGCATCTCTCACAAATCCCATCCATTCTCCCATGACTTAAACTTGGACAATTCTCCATGACATAAACTTGGACAAAATTGTCCAAGGATAAACCTTGGACTAAGTTTCAAGACATGTACAATGAAGACCCTAACAATTGGAAGGCATGCACTTATCACCCAAAGTGCATTAACAAACTCCCCCTTGATCAGTGCATGGTCTTCATGTGGTCTTGAATTCTTCATTATCGTTGACTTTAACTTGGACTTCTGCTTTGGTTGACCAGAACTGATAAGCGACAGTTACCCTGCAGGAACTGCACTTACAGTCTCTCCCTTAACTGCTAAACCAGCTTGTAGATGATGTATACTCTTTTGGTATGTAATCTATGATGACTGATTCATTAATAAAGAGATTCATCTTCTACATCTTTCTATCCTTGGTGTTTATGAGTGTTCTTCATGTCTTGAATCAAGTGCAATGTTTGATCTTCGTCATCGATCCAGTGTTTTAACAGTGGTATCAGAGCATGGTTACCGATTCGGAATGGTCTAACCGCCTTCTGAATAACCATTGCTCTTGATTTGATGTTTGTTTCCGCCAAACATCTTGAAGACGTGAAGATTCTGCATAAAACTTGAAGAAAATGAAGTTGTTCGTCGGCTGTGATGGTTTTTCTTGTTGCAGTTCTAGGTTTTTGATCTGAAAAAGGCAATGTCCGAATTTATGTAAGTGTTTTACCTGTCTGAGCTTTAGTCTATCAACATCAAGTCAGGGTTTTCCTTCAGAGTTTTCCTTCAGAGTTTTCCTTCAGGGTTTTTGATGAACTAGTGTGAAGTCACACTTGTGAGATATCCTGAAGCAATTTCCTCTTTGAGAGATCAGGACTTTGTGGTCAGGGCTTTGGAGGTCAGGGTTTTCCTTTTTAAGAAGTCAGGGTTTCCTTCTTTAAGTGGTCAGGACTTTGTGGTCAGGGCTTTGGAGATCAGGGTTTTCTTTTTTTAAGAGGCCAGAGTTTAAAAATTCAGGGTTTTAACTTCATATTTTCATTCAGAGTTTATTCTTAATAGGAAAAGAATTCCGAGTTTCTCTTATATCCATCATTAATTGGTCCGAGTTTCACTATTCAGAGTTTTGTATTCATAGTTTCTTCCTTCCGAGTTTACAATTTCAAAACTTCTGGGTTTTTCATTTAATAATACATCAGAGTTTACTTCTCATTTTAAACTTCAGGGTTTTTCATTTGATTTAAAAAAAGTCCGAGTTTTATAGAAAATATCATTAGAGTTTATTGTTTTAAGAGGCAGTCAGATTTTACATTCAACATTCCATCAGCGTTTATCATTTCAAAGTTCATCAGAGTTTTATCTTTTAAAAGGAATCCGAGTTTAAAGAATTCATTTATTCCGAGCTTACCTGTCCATTTGTGTCCGGACTACCATTTCAGAGTTTCTTTGTGAAATATAAAAGGTTATATATGTTTTCCATCAGAGTTTCTTTGTGAAACATCAATCCGAGCTTTAACATTCAGAGTTTCTTTTGAAACTTTAAGTTAGTCAGAGTTAAAAAAAAAAATCCTATTTTCTTGGTAAATCTAAAGCTTGTGCGTAAAAAGGCTCGTGTGTGATGGAGTTTTGTCACGTATGTTTGGGTTGTTAATCAAGTATTGACATGATGAAGTTGGATTCTGGTTTGACGATTAGTTAAAGATTCAGCCTTATTAGTTGCTGTTTAGAGTAGAGAAGACTGGTTTCTTGTTCCCTCTTCCAAGACGGTTGCTAGTCAGTTCTCAAAATAACGTGGTGCTTCTTGATTTGAGGGGAAGATCGGACATGAAAGCTGTTAGGAAACTTTATTTGTAAGTATTGAAGAAAAACACAATCAACACTACGTCAAACTATGCCTATGGCCACACAAGAAAAGTGTGGCCATAGGCCTTTCGCCACACCTATTTTTTTCAGGTCAAGTGTGACCAAAGGTCGAGTCATCATATGTATCATATGGCCACACACACTTTTTAGTGACTGTAGCATCATAAAAGTGTGGCTAAATGGTATCAACGTTTTTTTGCTGAAATCAAGCATTCCCTCGATTAAGTGTGGCTAACGGGTTGCAACAGCCACATGAATTTACTCTAAGTGTGACCAATTCTATTATATAGTCACATGAATTTACTAAAATGTTTGTTTTAGCCATACCAACTAAAGAAAAGTGTGACGAAAAGGATCATTCAAATCAAACATTGTGTCTATTACGTGTGGCTAAAGGATAGCAACGGCCACATATATTTATTGTAAGTGTGGTCGTTTCTAATATACAGTCACATAAATTTTTGTATGCATGGCTAAAAACTTCTACTAGACACACAAAAAAATTGCAATTTTAAGTGTGGCTAAAGTCTAACATTTAGCCACACATATTTGTTATTCCTATGACATTTGTTATCATTCCGTCACACAAACAAAAAACAGAGTGACTATGGTATGGCTATTGGTTATTTATAGCCACACGAAATTTTGTAATTTTAAGTGTGACTATTGTGTAACATTAGGTCACACATAACTTTTTTTAACCATCACGTTTGTTATCATTTCGTCACACAAACAAAAAAAAAGTGACTATGATGTAGCAAATGGTTATCTATAGCCACATGAAATTTTACAATTTTAAGTGTGGCTATTGTCTAACATTTGGTCACGCATAATTTTTTTTTCCTATGGCATTTGATATCATTGCGTCACACAAACAAAAAATGATTATGGTGTGGCTAATGGTTATCTATAGTCACATGAAATTTTATAACTTTAAGTGTGGTTATTGTTTAACCTTTGGTCACACACATTTTTTTTCCTATGACATTTGCTATCATTGCGTCACACAAACAAAAAACAAAGTGACATGAAATTTTTGTATCATTAGGCAATTTATTTTCAAACTTTTATAAAGTTAAAACAACAATAAACATGAGAAAAACTAAAAACGAAATGATATTAACAATAATAAACCAAAATCCATACATAAATTTTCAATTTAAATACTAATTAAAGACGCAAACTTCTATTTAAAATCTATCTACATAAGGTGCACCGGGAATGCCTCTACACATAAACTAAGAACTAATTCTAGGTTGTTGTCTTCAAATCCATATACTCACGGCTTTTAGACTTGAAAGTGCTGCAAATTTATATCTAGTTGTTTTGCCATTGTGAAATGCTCCAATATTTGATAGCAAAATCAATGACCAGCCACCAGATTCAAGTTGTGGACAGTTCAATCATTGACCAACCACCCGACATCAATGAGATCCGAGCTCTCTGAACTGCTCCATCCCAATAAAAGCATGTCCGATTACCTGCTCGCCAATGCAAATATCAGATGGAAAAACGTGTATGAATAACTCACATGTTTTGCTTCCACTTCTTTCTTGCCTTTGCCTGATTCCAGTTCCTCCGATTCTAGAAATGGTGATAGCTCCCTTGTTGTGAAAGGCAAACTAAAATGTTAGTTTCATGAATCTAATTTGGAAAGAAAAAAAGTGTAATTTATATGATCAAAGTACAAGTATTACTTTCTCTCGGAGAAGATGGAGAGGATAGGAATGTTGTCAAAGAACCAGCACGTAGAGATGAATATAAAAATAATAAAAGAATTGTAAGCATGCTAAGAATCAGTGTACCTGTGGTGACGTCTTTGGTACTGTTTAAACCATTGCAGACGTAACACCACTCCAAGCATCTGTTGCAAATACAAGACCAGATCTAAAAGGCCTAACACCACTCCACAACATTGTTGGGCGCAGCCGTGTGCTTTCTCGTGTCACATTAGCTGGGAGTTGAGGGAGACCAAGAACCAATGAACCATGTTCTTCAAATGTTTCCTTGGGTCTCAATTAAACCTGAAATCCCTGAGGCTTGCTGTGGCCCATATATCTCTTGCATATGCTTCTGATTAACAATAAAACAGCCAAGCAGTTATACAACTTAATCCAACTTGGTTACACAGTTTATTAACAAAACAACTTACGCGGATCACATTAGCCCTCTAAGACAATGATTCATTTAAGTGCTTCTTTTTACAAAACTCATCCTAGAATTGTACAACTAGTAGGAGACTCCTGGTATGCTTTTGAGCCAACTCCTGAAAATTAAAATAACATAGAATGTTAAGATGTCATCCTCATGTTGTAACATACTTTCCAGAACTGTACATTTGGTCAAGGAGAGAACTGTACATTTGGTCAATGAGAGAAAAGGAGAACTCGCCTCGTGAAACTTCATACTAGAACTGTATATTTGGTCAAGGAAAGTCACTAAAACAAGTAATCAAAATCGTTACATAAGAACTATGAATGCAATTAGGTGTGGGCTCAAAAATTATCTCCAACACTTAGCAGGTAATGGTATTTAGAAAACACACTTAAAAGGGTAAAAAAACAACTATATAACAACTATCAATTGGGTTCATTGGTAGTTATTAAAGCAGGTGATACATCACAGAGTTAAATTGATCACACACTATATCTTAATGATATATGCAAGCATATGGAAAATCTGCATAGCTGATTCTAGAAGCTACTTAGACTTGTGGCAGTTTGATATGCGTTTATCGACATCCAGATCTCCATGTAAACAAATACTGATTTTAATATATATTTTTATAAGATTAGAACTTACATACCCAAGTTAGAGTTTTGGCGTATACTTCTTCGAGCTGTAGATACAAGTGTACTCCCAGAGGCTGTTTAAAGAAAGACAAAACTTTCAACTTCATATTACAAAGATGGACTGTTTGAAAAAATTATGACTTGTTGTGTAAAGACTATAAGAATAGTATATAAATCAATATTGATTAAAAAAAAGATGCCATTTTATATCTCATAAGAATCAAAAGTTGACTATTGGTAAAAGGGGTCTTAGCTTTCTATTTATAAACTGTTTTAAAAAAAATGGTTACGTGGACATTTATAAACAAAATAAAGGAAAATATACATTGCATATACACGATTCGAGCCTTGGATTTTGGGCTCGAGCTCAGCTCGTTAGTAAAACTTAAAACTCGAGCTCGGCTCGAAAGCTCGATCTAAGCATCTATGGCGCGAGTTAAAACAAGCTAAAGCTTGACTCGAGCTCTTTTTTGGCTGTTAATGAGCCAAGGCTCGGCTCGAGCTCGAGCTCGATTCGATAGTTTGAGAACTCAATTAAAAAAGAACATCTAGATCATTCAAAAGTAATACATAGTTTAAACTCGATAAGGCACGTCGAGCCTAAACGAGCTACACATACAAGGCTCGAGCTCGGGCTCGATATCTAATTGATCCTAAATTCAAGCTCGGGCTCGGACTCGAGCTCGATAAGGCTCGGCTTGTTCGAGCTTTCTATCGAGCCGATCTCGAGTAGCTCGCGAGCCGCTCGGCTCGTTTGCACCCCTAAATTACATCATGACTAATTTAAGTGTTTATTTAAGAGGACTGCATCATCCTGCTGTTACAATATAAGAGGATAAATATTATATTTTGTTTAATTAAACAAGAGTACCTGATGTTTCAAGGTGGCCAAACTCTTTGTGTGTATAGGAGATTGTGGATTAACTCCATTGGAAGGAGGAATGCCAATAAGCCCACATATTAAGGTCTGTTTAACAAAAAATAATAACAAATTTATAAATAAACACATAAATAACTATATGTACTAAAAAAAAGAAAAAAGAAGCAATTCTCATGAAGTGAATGTTTGTTTACAAAAAAAAAAAAAACCAAAGAGAACATAATGATACAATGACGGCTTTTTTTAAATTAAATCTTTTTGTTGTGCAAGTTGAGAAGCAACACTTTGATCAAAATAATAAAGAACCGCAATCGTCGTGGCTGGAACAAAAGCTCCAGTAATACACACAGGTGGAACATTCAAGATATCCTGCAAGAAATATGATACTAAATTTAAAAAAAAATACTTGTTCTTATTCATGCAAATAATAAGTATAAAAAATCACCTTTGCAACGATCCAATGTGTATAAGCACTAGGAGACCACGGATTTGGACTAAAAGGCCGCCTGGGTATTCCTTCTGGAACACTATCAGTTGGTATGTCTGACAACAACGGTCCAAACAACCACCATAACCGGAACCCCATAATCCGCAATAAATCCCTTTCCATAATGCCGAAGTAAGAAGTGCATAATGCCGAAGTAAGAAGGGCAAAGGATAAGACCAGTGAAAACATTTAGTTTGCAAAATGCCATGAAGATTGCAACTCAAGTTGATTTGGATTTTCACTTTTCGGTATACCAAATTCCTCCACAACTTCCTATGGATTCAACATTGTGTTAGATCACTATTTGTTTAGTGAATTTAAACTAAGCTGAATTTAGAGACAATCTAACTCATTTTAATAGCTTGCTGCATGAAGAGCATTGTAACTAAATGTCCAAATAATTCACCAGCTACTCGTGTGAATCTATTGATGATTGAGCAAGTACCCAAAATAGACAGCAAGATCAGTAGAAAAGCCGTCCACACACAAACCCTGTTCTTAACAAGACAAGACTAGTTTTTTTAAACCCATAATATTCCAATTAGATTATGTATATAATATTAAATAAACTTGCTTCAATAGTATAATATACTTATACATAAAGTATATAAGCATTAACACCCATCATAAGGCAATAAATAGAACTTTTATATAGTAAAAAAACATGTTTGAGATAATTCAACACATAAAAGCATAACCTTGAATATTCTAATTATCTAGTTGCAGCAAGAACTAACATTAAACTTAAAGGCTTGAGAGCTCTGACATACATTCAACTCTAGCTTGCAACCACGAACATCAATATACAAAAAAAGAAAATAGTTAACATTCAAACTACAACACAAGATTTAAACACGAATCAATTAAATATCAAATAAGCTATGACCTTATCTAATTTAGCAAAATTAAAAGCTCTGACATACATTCAACAGCCTTCTCCTAACCGTAGTTTATAGAAACCCTCTAGATAGACAATATAATATATATTCAAGTTAACAATGTAATTATACGCACTGCAATCGTTG
>JARYGA010002949.1:0-34871 GCA_030545235.1 Helianthus tuberosus
TATATTTACATAATTATCCCAAGTTATAAAATATTATTTGTGCCTTGTGCCTTAAATGCATTTTCTTAAACTCTTTTCAAAATGAGTCGGTTGATTGTATTTACCAGTGTAAACTGACGTATTTTCTTAAAAAGGTTAAGTGCAGGTACTACGCGAAATAGGCTGGCTTGTCTCCTAGCATCCACATTAAGTCTCGCCAGCTTGGATGTCATAAACTGTTGAACATTTGTTTCCTTTTATTTTTGATCTACCTGTGGATTTATATTCGACTATTTGTGATACTTAATATTACAATATCGTTTGGTTGAATAAAATCTATACTTTGCTTCCGCTGTGCATTTAAATATTGTGTTGTTTGACTATTATGTTGCCAACCACGTCACGATACTCCCCTACCGGGCCCACCGGTGACACGTGGAAATTCGGGGTGTGACAGGTTGGTATCAGAGCCAACTCTGAGCGAATTAAATACTAGCCTTTTGTGTTTAATCTCAGTTACACAATTGCACATTCCTAAATCTTCGAGTCTAGACAAAGAACTTAGGAATAATCCAAATTGTTCAAATTTTTTTATTTTTATTTATTTAAATTTTGTCCTTTATCTTTCCTTGTTATTACCTTGTGTATTTTAACAGGTACAATAATGCCGCCAAGATTTTGACGAGGTGGTCGAGGAAAGGAGCCAGCTAGCGCCCCTAACGACCATGAGGCAGGGCCTTCATATCGACGAACTTCTTCTACAAGGAATGACGAAACGAGGGAGCTATGGAGGACATATGAAGACTCTGCCAGACGATCTTTTTCGCACACCTCAACACCTCCATATCATGACTCTTATGGGCCTCAGTCAGAGAATGAACCCCACAACCAGCAACGTTTCTTTGGCGACCCTACTCCTGTTTTTCAGGGTCAGTTTAACCCAGCAGAGTACCTACCAGAGCACGTGGGCTTTAACCCACTAGGACCAGAGGATCACTTTTCGGGTGATCAAGATATGGACGAGGACACAGATCCCGTCGAGGCTTCAACCGGATCCTTGAACCATCCTTTCGTGATCTCAGACGGTTCGTCTTTTCACGGAACACCATACCAGGGTCCGGATAGTCACATGGCACGGTTCGAACGGTGTGAGTGGTACTATACACCATCTGAACACTCATCACCTCACCAGCAGCCGCCACTGCAGCAGCAAAATCCCTCTGGGGATCCACGTTATGAGGCAGTCACGCCACCGCCTCCACCGCCGCCAGTTCATCTAGAGCCTCCAGAACCACCAAGACGTAGGAGGACTGGTGCACGGATCTCAGCACGAGAAGTTGATTTTCGTCTCAACACCCCTCAACACTCTAGCGGCAGCCATTACCCGCCTACTCATGAAGTCCCACAGATGGGTGGACCTTCTGTTCCAGTTTCGGAGGTGAATTCGGCACCTATTGTACCGCCATCACCGGGTTTTGGCCACCCAATCCCTGCCTATACTGCTCCAGCAGCTTACAACCCATATGGACCACCAGCATACCATGGCTATAACTATGCTGATGATCCTTACAACGTAGCATCAAGCTACCTTGCCCATAATAATCCTGAGGGACCATATGGACCCCCTTGGGGAATGGGATACCCAGCTCGGGGGTATCAAGCACCTGTTCAGCCGCCACCGCAGTACCAGCCACCACGGGCTCCTCCTCCTGAGCAGGAGGAACTCCGTCGAAGACTGGCCAAAGTGGAGCGAGACTTCTAGAAGGAACGTAGGAAGAATGAGGGATTTATGAGTGGTTTGGCAAACTTGCTTAAGGGAAAGAAGAAACGGGATCGTTAAAATCCCCATATATATATTGTTGTATTTCCTTGTTTAAATCAAGTCCCTGCGTGGACATTTATTTATGTGTGTATGTAGTCCCTGCGAGGATATCTATCTTTGTACTTAGTCCCTACGTGGACTTGTCTCTAGTAGTCCCTGCGTGGACATTTACTTTTGTAGACCGTCCCTGTGAGGACATGTATTAAATGTATAGCTCCTGCGTGGGCATCTGTTTCTGTGAAAAGTCCCGTTTAGGGCAAAATGTACTACTTTTAGTTTTAATGGAATGTAAGTTTATAAATTTCATCATTTTTATGTTATACATAATTAAATTATATATGAAAGAAATAAATCAGAATCATTCCTTTTAAAAATCTATCTGCCTATGTAATTTTTGTTAAGGATCTTAAAAGTATAACCTAGCCTGCATGTCATTTTAAGACCTGGCCCAGATGGTAAAACTAGTTAAAAAGATTCAAATCCCTGTTAACATCTGAAAACATGTTAACACTCCTGGCAGACATGATTCGTTAAAAACACACGTGTTATTATTATATAGGGATCTTTTCAAAGATTCTAAACCCAAATAAATGATCTCTGAATCATGGGTTAAATCATTAACAAATATGATCAGTTCTTTTTACCATCCATTGGTAATGGAATGCCTACGGGCCCTTCTCATTTTCATATGAGACAAAAGACAGTATTAGTCTGTGACCCTGTCTGATAAAGGTAATGAACTTTGTTCAAACCTTCATGCTTTGATTCTCTGAAATCATAGCTTATAATCTATATTGTCCCTGTGACTAGGCCTTATGTGCTAATAAAAAACTATTAATGTTTTATAATTAGGATAAATTATATTAGAAATCCTAAATAAACGTGAGTAATAAATTAACCATATATGGTCTATGTTACCACGGTTAATAAAAATTGCCATAAAAGACAATTATATGATAAACTCACCAATAAATTATTGTCGATATGTTACAGTTTAAGCTACATGGCAGACTCAAACGAAGTCAACAGTCACCCAGGGATAGTGAATGATAATGCCCATGTAAACGTAGCGGGTGCAGAGTTGCAAGCTATGATAGACAATGCGGTTAATAGAGCTATGGATAGACAACACCATGGATCGAGTGGTACCCATACGAGGACCCATTCTGCATCACACACTAGAACACCCTCCAGGACCCACACTGCCCACAACAGTAATTCTCACCACTCCTCGAATCAAAGGAGTAATCCATCCCAAAGAGTCGTACAGAACCAAGAACCTCGTAATAGGGGTTGCACCTATAAATACTTCGTGTCGTGCAAAGCCAGAGACTTCAATAGGGAAAAAGGAGCTGTTGATTGCATGACGTGGATGGATGAAATGGATACTGTGGTGGATATTAGTGGTTGCCATAATAGGGATATTGTGAAGTTTGTCTCACAGTCTTTCAAAGGAGAAGCCTTAGCCTGGTGGAGATCTTTGATCCAGGCCACAGGGAAAGTCCCGTTATACAACATGACCTGGGAACAGTTCATGGTACTAATCAAGGAAAATTTCTGCCCTCAACATGAGGTTGAGAGAATTGAATCTGACTTCCTGGCGCTGGTCATGAAAAACCTGGACTGTCAGGCCTACCTTACTACTTTCAATACTTTGTCAAGGTTGGTCCCTTATTTGGTGACTCCGGAGCCTAAACGTATAGCTCGTTTTATCGGGGGTTTGGAACCGGAGATCAAAGCAAGTGTAAAGGCCTCCAGACCAACCACTTTTCGGTCAGTAACGGACATATCGTTGTCTCTGACCTCAGATGCTGTCAGGCTGAGGTCACTGAGGAAAACTGATACCGAGAAAAGGAAGCGTGAGGATGACAACTCACGACATTCAGATAAGAAGCAGAAGGGAAACAATGACTCTAAGAAGGGGTCAGGATTCAAGAAAGATGGTCAGCAGTCGGGTGAAAAACCCAGATGTAAAATTTGCAGAAAGCACCATTTTGGAAAGTGCAGACTTGACTCAAAATCCCAATACCAGCCAAGGCCTTGTGGGATTTGCAAGTCTACGGAACATAAGACCCTGGAGTGCAAGAAGATAAAGGATGCAACGTGTTATAGTTGCAATGAAAAGGGGCATATCAAATCCAACTGCCCGAAATTTACAAGGAAGAATGAAGAGGGGAAGAAGACCAATGCGAGGGTCTTCAGGATGGATGCTAAGGAAGCCGTCAAGGACGACAACGTGATAACAGGTACCTTTCTCGTAAATGATGTTTATGCGAGAGTGTTATTTGATTCAGGCGCTGATAAGTCGTTTGTAGATAATAAGTTTTGTGAATTGTTGAAACTACCTGTTATGACTTTAAGTGTGAAGTATGAGGTGGAACTAGCAGATGGCACTTTAGAAACCGCTTCAACCTTATTAGATGGATGTTTCATATCCATTAGGAACCACTCTTTTCCTTTGTCCCTACTTCCTTTAAAACTAGCCAGTTTCGACATAGTTTTGGGTATGGACTGGTTATCTCATAACCAGGCCCAGATTATTTGCAATAAGAAGCAAGTGAGGATCAAGACTTCGTCTGGTGAATCACTTACTATCCAGGGAGATACCCAGTATGGGCTGCCCGAGAAAATGTCTATACTCAAAGACTCAAAGTGTTTGAAGAAGGGCTGTGTCATCTACATGGCACAGGTGATTATTGATGAACCGAAACCCAAGATTGGAGATATCCCAGTCATTTCTGAATACCCCGAAGTATTTCCTGAAGAACTACCTGGTTTACCACCAGATAGGCAAGTGGAATTCAGAATTGACATTATTCCTGGATCAGCACCAGTTGCAAGGGCGCCTTATAGGTTGGCACCAACAGAGATGAAGGAATTGAGGACGCAGCTAGATGATTTACTAGCCAAAGGTTTCATCAAACCTAGTCCGTCTCCTTGGGGAGCACCAGTTTTATTTGTTAAGAAGAAGGATGGATCGATGCGTCTGTGCATCGACTACAGTGAGCTTAATAAGGTTACTATCAAGAATAGGTATCCTTTGCCCAGAATCGACGATCTGTTCGATCAACTTCAAGGGGCAAGTTTCTTCTCGAAGATTGACTTGAGGTCAGGCTACCATCAATTGAAGGTTAGAGATGAAGATGTGCACAAAACAGCGTTTAGGACTCGTTATGGTCATTACGAGTTCCTAGTGATGCCTTTTGGGCTCACTAATGCACCAGCCGCATTCATGGATCTCATGAATCGCGTTTGCAAGCCACACTTAGACAAATTCGTCATCGTCTTCATCGACGACATTCTCATCTACTCAAAGAACCAAGCTGACCATGATAAGCATCTTCACTGAATACTGGAACTACTTCATAAAGAGAAGCTCTATGCCAAGTTCTCAAAATGTGAATTCTGGCTTCGAGCAGTCCAATTTCTTGGACATGTTGTTAGTGAGCGTGGTATCCAAGTAGATCCCGCTAAAGTTGAATCTGTCATGAATTGGCATGAGCCAAAGACGCCTACAGAAATTCGTAGCTTCCTAGGTTTGGCAGGATACTATAGGCGATTCATAGAAAACTTTTCAAGGATTGCTGCACCCCTGACTTCGCTGACACGTAAGAGGATTAAGTTTGACTGGGGTCCTAAGCAGCAGGAATCCTTCGATATTCTGAAACAAAAGTTAAGCAATGCTCCAGTACTGACATTGCCTGATGGAATAGAGGAGTTTGTAGTTTATTGTGATGCATCACACACCGGGATGGGATGTGTGCTTATGCAGAAAGACAAAGTCATTGCCTATGCTTCACGTCAGTTAAAGGTGCACGAAAAGAATTACACCACCCACGACTTGGAGTTGGGTGCCGTTGTATTCGCACTAAAACTGTGGAGGCACTACTTATATGGAATAAAATGTGTGATCTATTCTGATCACAAAAGCCTTCAACATCTGTTCAACCAAAAGGACTTGAACATGAGGCAACGCCGTTGGATGGAAACTCTGAATGATTACGATTGTGAAATAAGATACCATCCCGGCAAGGCGAATGTAGTCGCCGATGCCTTGAGTCGGAAAGAAAGAGTGAAACCCATCCGAATCAATGCCAAGCGCATGGAAATCAAGAACAATTTGATAGAAAGGTTGTTAGCGGCACAGAAGGAAGCTGTGTTGGAAGCTAACTATCCTAATGAAAAGCTGGGAGTAACTGAAGAACAGTTATCTCTTAGTAAGGATGGAATTCTTAGATTAAATGGACGGATATGGGTTCCAATTTATGGGGGACTCCGTGATGTTATCCTCCAGGAAGCCCACAGCTCTAAATACTCTGTTCATCCTGGAGCTGATAAAATGTACTAGGATCTTAGGGCAAATTATTGGTGGATAGGCTTGAAGAAGTCTGTAGCTACCTATGTAGCTAAATGCTTGACGTGTGCGCAAGTCAAGGCAGAACATCAAAAACCGTCAGGTTTGCTACAACAACCTGAACTCCCTACTTGGAAGTGGGAAATGGTAACTATGGATTTTATCACCAAGTTACCTAAGACAAGGAAAGGAAATGACACCATCTGGGTGATAGTTGACCGACTGACTAAGTCAGCACATTTCCTACCTATTAAGGAGACCTACAGCTCCGATATGTTAGCCCAATTGTACGTTGATAAGATAGTAGCTCTACATGGCATACCTGTAGCTATTATCTCTGACCGAGATACTAGATACTCATCACATTTTTGGAAAAGCTTCCAACAATCTTTGGGCACACGTTTGAACTTTAGTACGGCTTACCATCCACAGACTGACGGTCAGAGTGAGCGTACTATTCAAACGTTAGAAGACATGCTGCGTGCATGTGCGATCGATTTGGGAGGTAGTTGGGATAAAAACCTGCCATTGATCGAATTCTCCTACAACAATAGCTACCATACCAGCATAAAGGCTGCGCCTTTTGAGGCATTATACGGTAGAAAGTGTAGATCGCCTGTTTGTTGGGCGGAAGTTGGAGAAGTCCAGTTATCAGGACCAGAGATCGTGTTCGAAACGACGGACAAGATTGTCCAGATTCATAACAATCTCCAAGCTGCCCGGAATAGGCAGAAGATTTACGCTGATCCAAATCGTAAGGATTTTCACTTCGAAGTAGGTGAAAAAGTCCTACTTAAAGTGTCACCCTGGAAGGGAGTGATGCGATTTGGTAAGAAAGGTAAGCTAATCCCGAGATACATAGGACCTTTCGAGGTTATCGAACGTGTCGGGTCAGTTGCCTACAAGTTAAACTTACCTGAAGAGCTCAGTAGTATACACAATGTGTTCCACATCTGCAATCTGAAGAAGTGTTTCGCTGACGAATCAGTGGTTATACCCTATACAGATGTGCATATTGATGAGAGCTTGAAATTTGTGGAAAAACCTTTGTCGATCGAAGATCGACAGGTGAGGAAGCTTCGAAGGAAGCATATACCTTTTGTAAAGGTCAAATGGGATGCCCGTAGAGGTCCCGAATTCACGTGGGAGGTCGAATCCACGATGAAAGAAAAATACCCTTACTTATTTCAGTAAATCTCGGGTCGAGATTTATTTTAAGGGGGTGAGGATGTAACACCTCGAAAATTTACGTCCTATAATGTGTTGACACGTGTCATAGGTTTGAACGTGTGAAAGAATGTTCTTGAAGGACTAAAGTTGACAAACAGTGAAACTGTGTAAATAGAAGGGTTCAAAGTGTCAACAATGAATAAATATACTTTGCAATAACCCTACATGATGTTTATAACCTTAAACGAATAGATCATGGATCATACGAAGCGAATTGTGAACGAAAGTGAGAGATTACAAACTACAGGGGTTAAATGTGCCAACATGTTTAAGATATACCTCTGAGTGACCTTTTGACAAACCCAAAGCCTTGTAACGATTAATTATGCTCACTAGAATGTACCACAAAAATTTCATGAAGTTTCGTTATCGTATGAGCAAGTTGTGATGAAATTCGTGTGTGAGGGTTAGAATCGTCAACATGGAAATTTAGGGCTTTTCGGGTGATCTCAAAGTTACCCGAGGACTTGACAAAGTGGGTATAAGTATTAAAGCCCCCATATATAAATTAAAAAGTCTTAAAATGCAAGAAACACCTTGAAAACGACCTTTCGGGGGACTAGGGAACAAAGTGCAATAAATGAAACAAGTATGACCTGATCTGAGGGGCCATGCGGCCCGCCTCCTACATATGAACATCTAATGCGGGCCGCGTCCGACCTGCAGAAGCAGAAAAAACAGACAGCTGCCTGTTGATGCTTGTAACCGACTTAAATGCCATCTTTTCGATCCCTTGGGCTGCCTAAAGTGGTTTTTAGCTAGTAGGGGACTTGTGGATGATAATGCAACACTCCTAGACTTAGTTGTCGATGATCCATGCATGTTTGAAGTTATATATATTGACCCACATTATGCAACAATGATCATTCATCACTCCTGAGCATTTCCAGAGCATACAAGCAGGTCACAAGCATTCCACATCATCCATTAGTCGTGTGTAAGTGCCTTTGATCCTTCTTGTTTGAGTTATACTTAGTTTATAGCCTAGAAATCAAACCGTCGTAACTACGGTTTGACTTTGTGATAAATCACAATCGGTCCAGAGATTTGTCGAATCGAAAGTTGTTATAAGTTGGTATTTATATGGTTAATAAACCCCTAAAAGGGCACTCACTGATTCGAATCCTAACTAGGTCGTTTGTCGAGTCAAAGGTTGTCCGAAAAAGTCAACAGAATTGGTCTTTTGGAATTAACGCGTAATTAGCAATATAAAAGGCGTGTAATCTGTTTTATCAGTCATATGACTTAAAAATAAGTATAATAACTTGTATAAGCTTGTTTGATTCGACAACTTTATGTATTGAACCGATTCGGAACCGAGAGACGCAAAAGTTTGACTTTTGCATTGACCTCAGTTCTGACCCGGTTTAGTTAGGTTTAGACATGCCTTAAAGTTCCATTAGGACCTAGATACATGTGTGTATAAGCCTCTGCGTTTATACCACTCGAATCCCTAATCGTCCGATGTTTCCGTTAAACGCCTAAATATTGACCGTAATGCCCTTATGACCATAAAACGAGATTTTTAGAAATGTGAAAGTGCCATAATCTTAGTTACTGATTTTTAGACTTGTACCTAAAATTTCACATCAGTTGGAGGTCTAGATTAGGAGTTATGCTTAATGACGTAATTTGAATGCTTTTAAGTAATTAAACGGCGTCATTAGCGTAAAGCCTATCTAAACCAAATTTTGGACACCAAACCTTTTACCCACTGATGTGATATAATATTTTGGGATTTTTAAAGATTTTTAATTATTTTTAAACTGATCATAAGCTAGGTTTATCGCCTCGATTCGGTTAATACCAAAAATACCCTTTTCGGCCATAAAATGAGTTTTACAAATCCTTTTAACACCAATCCAATTGCTACTGATTTTAAATAATAAATGGAGTATTTTGAGCCTATTTATTTGATCAGAAAACTCAGAATCGTATTTTAACCCGTACATCGCTTAAAACGACTTTATACGCGTATTTAACGCATAGTTTGGGTTTAAAACTATTTTAATATATAAGACTTATTACCAAAGGTTATAAACTGTTAAAATAAGCTATTTTACTGATCAACTCAGACCCAGATCACAGGTGTCTAATTAAACACTTTTATAATCTTTAAAATGACCAAAATACCCCTACGGGGCTTATTAAGAGATTAAACTCGTTTTGGGCATCATGGGTGATATCCTACTGATATCACAACTTATTTAAGGCATGTTAACTTAGGAAACCTGTTTAGGACTCTTACGGATACCCGTTACGCTTCATGCGCGTTCGGTTCGGTTTATGTAACTAGTTTACATAAATTAGCCGAAACGGGTCAAACCTTATCGGTTTTATCTCAAAATCCAGAATGTGTATCATATACCCATATTAAGCAAGTCTTCAAACTTGTCGGGTCTAAATCACATTCTATCCGGTCTTCGCTTAATCGTGCGTACGAACCGTATCTTTAAAACTAACCGGTCTAAGCGTAAGCTTAACTAAAGACCCGTTAGGATTCTAATAGGTTATTATAAACCTTCGTTCCAGATTAGGAGAACCAGTAAAAGATACTTGCACTCGCTGATTTTGAACTATACTTACTCAGGTAAATACTTTTAACTTATTTTCCCTATACGGGCTTGGGGTACGGTATATAAAATACCGCTTGGTCCGGCATTGAATCTTTAATAGAATAGAGGTTAAATCATTGATATGCTATGTTTTGAAATGTTTTGTTTGCTTAAAGCCTTTGGGGGGTTAATGACCATGTCCCGGATATCCCTGGCATCATTTTACGAAATGGCCACGACCTTAGCACTCAGGTGTAGGCGTACACCTGTCAGTGTCTCATTATATAAAGTGGTGTGTCCATTGATCTTTAACCCGGTCTACGGATCGGGCTACTGAACGCATAAGAAACATGTAATTCGTTTACAAGTTTATATATTTACATAATTATCCCAAGTTATAAAATATTATTTGTGCCTTGTGCCTTAAATGCATTTTCTTAAACTCTTTTCAAAATGAGTCGGTTGATTGTATTTACCAGTGTAAACTGACGTATTTTCTTAAAAAAGGTTAAGTGCAGGTACTACGCGAAATAGGCTGGCTTGTCTCCTAGCATCCACATTAAGTCTCGCCAGCTTGGATGTCATAAACTGTTGAACATTTGTTTCCTTTTATTTTTGATCTACCTGTGGATTTATATTCGACTATTTGTGATACTTAATATTACAATATCGTTTGGTTGAATAAAATCTATACTTTGCTTCCGCTGTGCATTTAAATATTGTGTTGTTTGACTATTATGTTGCCAACCACGTCACGATACTCCCCTACCGGGCCCACCGGTGACACGTGGAAATTCGGGGTGTGACATCTAACCCCTTAACCTCCACGTGAGTCTCCTTATATAAGCACCCAGGAGGAAACCTAATTAGTTAATAAGGGTAATATGGTCCATCAACAATTACCAACTAATTATTTAATAGGTTATTATATATTTTGATCTATATTATGTAAATGATTATAATGGCTATAAATTAAATATTAATACATAATATATTTAATCTTACATTCTCCCACTTAGCCGAGTAATCATTTACTATGAGTATTAGATAAGCCTGATCAGGAGTTAACACTCATTTTAGCCTTAAACAAGTACTATAGCAGAGAAATACAGCCGTTGAATCATTATGCGACTCAGGACCCCCATTAATCATACTATAGCCTTAATTTAAAACCTAATCGTCATGATCAAAATACGCATAAGCCCTTTGTTTGATTTGTAACTTTATTTGTCTATATGCCATTATACCGGTTGAACATATTCTAAGAGACATACAAAATCAAACTGAGGAAATTTAATTAATCATAAAACATAAGCTAGTACAATATGCTTAAATAAGGTCTTTACTAAATCCCATATTCCGAACATGTTCTTCGTAAACCTTAGGAGGGAGACCTTTAGTCATCGGATCCGCAAGCATATCTTTAGTACTAATATACTCGATACAAAGATTATTTTCCTCAACTCGTTCACGTACGAACAGATATTTTGTATCGAGATATAAACCAGCTCCAGTCAAACTGTTACTGTTCGAGAAACAAACGGTAGCTGAATTATCACAGTAAAGCTTCAATGGTCTAGAAATGGAATTAACGATTTTGAGTCCAGTGATCAGATTTCTAAGCAACATTCCATGACAGGTTGTGTTATAAACAGCAATGTACTCTGCCATCATTGTGGAAGTTGTGGTCAACTGTTGTTTATGACTCTTCCATGAGATAGGGCCGCCTGCTAACATAAAGATATAGTCCGATGAGGTCACTCATTACTAATTGATGATCTAAAACTTCCCAAGGAGTCATTTTCTGTTTCTGTCTAGAACTTTCTCCGACCTCTATTTCTGTTTGCTTAAAACTTTTCTCAGCTTCTATCTCTATTTGATTAATATTTTCCTCGATTTCTACCCCTTTTCCTTTGTCTTTTGGATCTTCAGTTTTGGTAATCTTTCTTGTTGCTGGCTTTTTCCTACGTACTCGCCTCCAGCCCACAAATCTGCTTCTTTTCTTGGGTTTAGGTTTTGCCAGTGGTTTGGATTGAAATTCCATGGGTTCTTCTTTATCAATGAAGTAACCGGTGAATTTTTTGGAAACTTCTATCTTAACGGGATAGAGGTTAAGATTTTCTAAACCTTCAGATATCTCATTCATGCTATTTAGCATATATGCAAAATACATATCAAAGGTTAAAATAACAAAACTTTATAGATAACCCAAAAATATTATTGCATACATAAAACAACTGACAAGTAAATTATACTACGATTTACTGTAACTTATTTATTTACTAAATAAGGTTTCTGAGAAATAAAAGTGCTAAAACTTTTGAGTATTTAGAGATTTGCATTTTCTGCTACTGTGGCTAGCATATAAAGATTTGCCCATTTCTCATCTAATTTGTCCTCCCAAGGTGATTTATTGATTAAATCCTGGGTTTCTTGTTTAACTTTCTTCTCTCGGTTTTTCCTTATTTCCTCCTGACTTTTCCTAATAATCAAACTTCTTTTATTAGGAGAAATGGTTCCTTGTAATGTGCCTTACGGACAAATATTCCTTCTTCAGGAATTACATAAGGTTTTGTTTGGGATGAACTTCCCTTCTCGTTGGTTGACCTATCTAGTTTAAGATAGATGTTTGACAGCTTTTGTTTACCCATACTGTAATTAACAAATAATCAGTTAATAAAACACATAATCACATAATTAGCAATCAGTAAAATTAAGTATTTCTAAATACTTAATAAGCTTAGATCAGTGGCTCTGATACCACCTTATTTCTGTCACGGCCCCCGACCCGGTTTGACCCGTTTCAGGAGCCGCGGGACAGAAATCCCGTGGTATTTAATTAACAGCGGAAGTTTCTTCAGGATCTTTCTAAAACTGAAATATTTCCCGATTATTTTATTTCACAATTCGGGATAAAAACCCGGTAATTTACAATCTTGAGATTTCACCAGGAAATCTTTTATTTTACAAAACATGTTTCATTATTTTATACTGAGCCACTTCCTTAAGCTGATAGTGCTTCACGACACTTTTCCTGGATCACAACAGATCACCTGAAACATGTTTGAAAAAGGTTTTGTCAGCGGGAAATACTGAGTGAATCATTCTATTTACTAAAAACGACTCATTTATTATAATTCACAGTATTAAGAGAGATTACAATGTTTATTTCAACCAACTACCCACAGTATTTGTCATCGACTCGTTTCGGTGACTGTGGTCATATTACTATTGAGTCCGTTCACCCAATAGTAACAAATATCATTAATTAGGTACGCCCACCTAAATTGATAAAAACAGTAATGTGCACAACACCCCACATACCGGCTGTAATTTGGTGACTACATATACTTAATCACTGTAATTATAATCTTTGAAAATAAACATGCTTTTGTAAAGTAATTCGATAAAAAGAGAATGACTCACTTTGCAGATTTAATAGAGCTTATTCTACTGATTAGCCTTGATAACCTAGTTTAATAACAGGCACACAATTTGGTTAGTAACTTAATACAGCATTTACGATAACTCACGAGATTAAAACCTTCACAACGAATGACAAAGTGCGATACTTAGACATCCATCGATTTAACGACGAATGACAAAGCATAAACCCTAATGTGGGCAGCACTTAAACATCCATTGGATAGTTTAATCGATCGGACATTGAATCGTATCAGCGATCGAGTTATTACCCTGATTGCGGCGTCGATTAGTGAACCGTGTGTGTTAATTTGTGTAAACAGAACGTATCTCAGTACATGCAGCGAAGTTTTACGTCGTTTGAACACCAAAATTCGATTGCCAATGTCAGCTATTTATAGTTAAAATTTCACTTTGCTTACGGACCGTAAGCCTCAAATTGTTACGGTGCGTAAGGGTGCTTACGGACCGTAAGACTTAAATTGTTACGGTCCGTAAGGGTTAAAAATAGGTTATAGGGTAGCCACGGTTGGGACTAGCTCTGCTGACTCGACTGTTTTGTAAATTCTATTTTTGACAACGAGATTTTTTTAGGATAATCGTAAATAGGGTTTACCCCCCTGAGTTTTAGGGGCCCTGATCCTGATTCCGATTGTTCTGAAAATTTTAGGGTTTGTGCAGAATCACTTGGGTTTCTCAATTAAGGTTTCCTATTGGTTAAATTAAAATAATAAATAGTACTTTTTGATGAGAGTTGTTACAACTGTTGCATGTTGTAACGTGTAAGGACACGATCTATGTAAGTCTTTTGAGACAATCCTAAGATCCCTTTGTGTCTATCTCGGTGAATTTAGATGCCAATGACGTAAGAAGCATCTCCGAGATCCTTCATGTCGAAGTTATGCGAGAGTAACCGCTTCGACTCATGCAACATGTCTAAACTATTACTTGCCAATAGAATATCATCTACGTAAAGGAAAAGTATAGTAAAGTTGCTCCCACTCATCTTGAGGTAGGTGCATTGATCCACTTGATTCTTCATAAAACCTTGTTTCTTCATGACTTCATCAAACTTGAGGTACCACTGACGTGATGCTTGTTTTAACCCGTAAATGGATTTCTTCAGCTTACAGACTAGATGCTCCTGACCTTCAGGTTTAAATCCTTCAGGTTGTTTCATGTAAACATCTTCGTCCAAATCTCCGTTAAGGAAAGCGGTTTTAACGTCCATCTGATGTAACTCCAAATCAAAATGAGCTACTAGGGCCATGACGATCCTTAATGAATCTTTACGAGAGACAGGTGAAAACGTCTCTTGATAATCAATTCCCTCTTTCTGAGTGTAGCCCTTTGCAACCAATCTCGCTTTGTAGCGTTCAACGTTCCCATTCGGATCCAGTTTTGTTTTGAACACCCATTTACATCCTACGGGTTTGACTCCGTTGGGTAATTCTACCAAATCCCAAACGTCATTTTTCTTCATGGATTCAAGCTCATCAATCATCGCTTTATTCCATTCAGAAGACTGATCACTGCTAATGGCTTCATTGTAAGAGATAGGATCATTGAGCATTCCGGGATCCATTTCAGCCAGGTAGGTAACATAATCATCCCAATTAGTAGGCCTTCTTTGCCTAGATGACCTCCTGAGTGGATTATCGGGTTCAGCGTTGTCTTGGTGTTGAGCGTTTGATGTGCTTTCGTTATGAGGTATAATGGGTTATGATTGTAGAGGTAAATTTGGAGTTGGTGCAGTAGCTTCAGGTGCAGTAGTTGCATTGGGTACAAGAGGAGTAATCGGAGTAATGGTAAGCGACGAGTCTCTCCCTCCCGCGTCTTGTACTTCTTGAAATTCTTCGTAAGGGTTGGTACTGCTCCCACTGACCTTGAAATCCTCCAGGAACGCAGCACGCTTGGTTTCAACAATACGGGTGACATGAGAAGGACAATAGAAACGATAACACTTTGAATTATCAGGATACCCAATAAAGAAACAGGTAACTGTTTTAGGGTCAAGTTTCCTTAGGAAAGGATTGTAAAGTTTTGCTTCAGCAATGCAGCCCCATACTTTCATATATTTAAGACTCGGTTTCCTTCCTGTCCAAAGTTCATAAGGAGTTTTAGGGACAGACTTAGAAGGAACTCTATTGAGTATATGAACAGCTGCTTTTAACGCTTCAGTCCAGAGGAATAATGGTAAATTAGTGTTGGCTAACATACTGCGCACCATGTTCATAAGGGTACGATTTCTTCTTTCAGCGACACCGTTCTGCTGAGGTGTACCAGGCATGGTGTATTGGTTCACAATCCCCTGGCCCTTACAAAACTCATAAAATGGACCAGGAGCTTGACCCACATCAGTATGTCTTCCATAATATTCACCGCCTCTATCTGATCTCACAACTTTAATCTGACGATCTAATTGCTTTTCAACTTCAGCCTTCTAATCTTTAAAAGTTGTTAGAGATTCAGATTTTTCCTTAATTAGATACAAGTACATATAACGAGAATAATCATCAATGAAAGTGATAAATGAAGTATGTCCTGTTATGCCAGCGATTTGGTAGGGACCACTAATGTCAGTGTGAATGAGTTCTAATAAATTAGAACTCCTAGTGGCACCTTTCTTATTCGCTAATGTCATTTTACCTTTAAGACATTTGACACATGTTCCAAAATCAGAGAAATCGAGAGGAGGTAAGACTTCATCCTTTACAAGACAATTTAATCGTTCTTTTGAAATGTGGCCTAAACGCTGATGCCACAACATGGATGAAGTCTCTAAGTCTCGTTTCTCTTCCATCTTTGTGAGTGATTCATTAATGTTATATGACAACAAAGATTTGGAAAAGCCATCATCTAGTTCTAATCTATAGAGACCACCATCCAGAACACCAGTACCATAAAGAACAGAATCATAGAGGATAGAGAGTTTGCGATGACCATGGGAAACAATAAAACCGTCCATGTCTAACTTTGGTCCTGATACAAGGTTCCGAGTTACCTCAGGAACATATAAGGTATCATAAAGTTTAATACATAAACCAGTTTTCATAACTAATTTTAATGTTCCAATGGCCTTCACTTATAATTCTCGATCATCCCCAACCTTAAGCGTTCTTTGGTTTCTTTCCAGCTTCCGGATTAAAAGGAATCCCTGAGTTGAATTGGTTACATGAACCATAGAACCAGAATCAAACCACCAAGAATTAGCAGGAACACTTAAATTATAGGACTCAAGTATCATAAAATAATCGTTACCTTTCTTAGCCAGCCACTCCTTAAAGTCAAGGCATTCCTTCTGCATGTGTCCTGTCTTTTTACAGAATTTGCAGCGGATACTGCCTAAGGAGTTCTTAGAGCTGGAAGGTGCACTTGTATTAGGATTAGGCCTTTGGAATTTTGAAGCATCCTTCCTCTGATGATTGTTCTTCCTTTTCTTAGAGTTGGAGGTGGTGAAGTTAGCAACATCGGTAGTGCGATCCATCCTCATACGCTCTTCCTCCTGTACGCACATAGCGACCAGTTCACTCATTGTCCATTTGTCCTTCTGAGTGTTGTAATTGATCTTGAATGCTTCAAAGGACGAAGGAAGCGAAGTAATGATGAAATGAACAAGGAAACCATCACTGATTTCCATTTCCAGCCCCTTCAGCTTATTGGCCATGTCATTCATCATCATGATGTGCTCGCGAATGCCGCTCCTCCCATCATACTTAGTTGTCACCAGCTTGAGAATAAGAGTACTAGCGTGTGCTTTAGACCTCCCCTTGAACTGCGCCTCCACAGAAGCCAAGTAGGTTTTAGCATCTTCAGAATCAGGAATAGCTCCCCTGATTGCATTGCTTATGGACTGCTTCATGAACATGAGAGACATGCGGTTACACCTAGTCCACTTTTCATGAGTTAACTGCTGAGCAGCAGTACTTTGTGGAGTAAGGTCCGCTGGCTTATCCTCTCTTAGAACATAGTCAAAGTCCAGCAATCCAAGTGTAAGCATGAGAGCATCCTTCCATGCAGCAAAGTTATCACCAGTCAAAGGTGGAATCCCGCAATTGGGCGCTGATAGTGGAAATAAGATAAGCAAGTTATGATACTAAGGAAGAAGTCCTAATGTGATCTAAGGGCACGTTAAACTAAGGCAGGCATAAATAATGACCATTTTACATTATGAAGCTGTGATATTGTCTATTACTAACATCAAAATAATAGACTTAGTTAAAATTCTACTTAAACGAAGACAAATCAGCTTTGGCCAGAAGTGTAATCATTTAAGCATGTGTGCAAAATGATTGTAACAAATCAGCTTTGGCCAGAAATTGAGACAATCACTTTAGTTATGCACTTGTTAAGTATGCCATCTATGAAGGAATTAAATCAGCTTTGGCCAGATATGAAGACATTCATGTTTATGATGCACACTTAACATAGCTTTCGTAATACTTGAACGATAAGTAGATGTATCAAGTCAGCTTTGGCCAGAAATGATACATCAAAAGCTCATTCAAGTTAAGCTATTTTGGTTTTGTAAAACATTATCTGATTTTGATTAATTAACTAAGTAATTACAAAACCAATTATTTAATAGCAAACCACCCGTTAGCGCGGATCGAACTAAATCTTAGTTCACATTAAACAGCCTAAAATAATGAGGTTTCGAGTCAGGTCTCGACTGAGTTATGAGATCTCGAGTCAGTTATGAGGTCTCGAGTCGCAACCTTATTGTCTCGAGTCGGAACCATGGTCTCGACTACTATATCTTATGAGATCTCGACTCATGATGAGGTCTCGAGTCGCAACCACGGTCTCGAGTCGCAACCTTATGGTCTCGAGTTATGACCTTATGGTCTCGAGTCGAGACCTTTGTCTCGAGTTGTAAACTTTTGAGCCCTTATGATTTCGAGTCGAGACCTTATGGTCTCGAGTCGAGATCTGTTGGTCTCGAGTTGTGAAGGTTTAAGGACCTGATGATTTCGAGTCGAGACCTTATGGTCTCGAGCCCACTGTTGATAGCTGTTTATTGTGATAATAACTGTAAACTCGAATTCTAAGGGATTATGAGATATGATTTCCTGTTTTAAGATGATCTAATTTTATCAAAATAATTCAAAAAATTATAACTGTATATCTTTTAACAGTTTTCGAATAAACTTAAAAGATAAAATTGGATCAAACATGGAAAAACACTCATCAATCCTAAATACATTCCAAAACATAACGGAATTTTCGAATTTTCCTAAGAACATGATGAACCCTAAAAAAATAAAACATAAATTCTGAAACCCGAAACCTGAATTTTTTTTAAGGTTTTTAAAACAGATTTCGGTCATAAACATAATCCAGTTGATTTCGAATGAACATGTGATTAACCTTTTCCGAAAACAGTGATCTCGAGTGGACATATTCGACTCAAAACCGGCTGTTAGTTTATTAAGTTAAAAATTTCTGTTTTCATGATTTCAATCCCAGAATTATGGATACGAAAACAGAACTGACTAATCAACATATGCTCTGATACCACATGTTGGATCAGTTCTGTTTAATCATAATGGAAAACATGAAAACATACATGTCACCGCAGACAGTGCAGTGGAGAATCCAGTGAGAGAAGACGACATGGAGTTCGACATCTTTGTCAAGGTGATCTGGTTCCTCCTTAGGGTGCTAACTGATGATGGTGACTGATTAAACCGAAAAGGGTATCGGCTATGGAGATGAAGGTCGAATGTGATGTTATGCTTATGGGGTATGTCTAATGGTGTAACTGTCTAACCCCTTAACCTCCACATGAGTCTCCTTATATAAGCACCCAGGAGGAAACCTAATTAGTTAATAAGGGTAATATGGTCCATCAACAATTACCAACTAATTATTTAATAGGTTATTATATATTTTGATCTATATTATGTAAATGATTATAATGGCTATAGATTAAATATTAATACATAATATATTTAATCTTACAAGTTTGACTGTCATAAGTGATGAAATTCACATGGACAAGTCAAACGAATTAAATAAAGAATAAAGGACTTGACTGAACAAAAGCGATGGATCTCGCTAAGACGACCAAACAAATTAAAATGATAAGACCATTTAAGAATGGTTACTTGAAAATGATTTCGGTAAAGATACCCGATGAATGGGTAGGATTTTGAAAGTATGCGTAAACCAAGAGACGGGAACGCGAAATAGAAAGTCAAAAGACTCTGATTGTGAGTCATGACTAAAAGACGATGAGAATTTGCAAACAGAAATTTTGATAATTACGTTCAACTATTTTAAAGTTGAACGGGTCGAATAAAGAATGAAGTTTGACGTTCACAAGTGACGAAATTTCACACGAACGAGCCAAACGAGTTAAATTAAGAATAACGCTTAGTAATATAGACAGGAAAGATGCAAATTAGCAAAACAAGGATGTTAAAAACATTAAGATAAAGAACCTGGGTAACAGGTCGTAAGGAAGTATAGGTAAGAACCGGGTAACGGTAAGCGTCAGAACAAACCGACGTGTAAATGACGGAAGAAGTCATAGAGTCGGATGAATAATTCGAAAGAAAACAAATGTAGCCTTAGACAACGGTCAAGGTCAAATGAAATACGTAAATAAGGTTTCGGGGACAAAACCTCTTTAAGGGGGGTAGACTTGTAACACCCCGAAAAAGAGTTTGGTAATCAAACCACGTTAATACTAAAAGACGGGTAAAGTACCATTAGTGGTAAAATTTACCCGGTGAATATTAGGATTTTTAAATAAATAAATCTAATGTTAAATAAAAAGGGGTGAAAGAATGTTTATGAGAAAATAAAGTTACGAGAGGCTCGAGTTAACGGGACTTAAAATAACATGGATTATAACTTCCCCGAAACCCATCAAGTAACTAGGAATATCAACCTAGTTAAATATATGCCTTAAAACAATGAAGGAACTTGTAATAACTAACCCATTTATAAAACCCTTAAACTTTGAGGGACTAAAAGTGGGCAATTGGAAAGATGTTTAATTAAAAGCTTATAAAAAAATAATACAAAAACACACACATGGGTGTGTGTGGCCAATCGACCAGGAGCCAGAGAAAAGGGGGATGAACCCTAGTTCATCAAATCTTCAAAAATGAAGATCAATTCAAGACCCAAATCAATGCATGAACATGAATAAACGATCACCAAGTCGAGGGGATCGTAAGGTATGTCGAATTTTTAATATTTATGAAGTTGTGAAAATTAGTTAACTTTGCATGATACGATCTATGTATGAATCGTAGAGGCTATGGCCGAATTTATGAAGTGTGATTGCTTAGGAACAAACCCTAAGTAGAAATTTGAAGTAAAATTGTTATGATTTGAATAAATTGATGATTTACCACACTTAGACAAGTGGGTTTTGATTAAGGAGTGAAGATGATGATATACACATGTTTAAAATCATCATACTTGATAGTAAAAATAAGAACTTGTACAAATTACATGATTTAGTACTTGTTCTTGCATGATAGAAAAATGGGTTTTGATGATTTAATGAAATTGATTTTGTATTGGTGTTTATAAACATCATACTAACTCATATGACTGAACTACTTGAACAAAATAGAGATTTTGTTAAGAGTTATATTGATTAAAAGTGGGTCTTGACACAAGAATTAAACTCTTGACTTATGATTTCGTTCAATAAGAAAAGTAGTCAAAGATTCATAAGGTGTGAAAATCACGATCTAGAATGATTATTCTAACAACCTTGTGAATAATGAATGATAGTTGGCGCTTAACAAGCTAGGTGAAGCTTGGGGAGAAAGCGGGTCGATCGAAGCAAGTATGAAAAGAAAAGCGTAATTTGGATGTGAGGTAAGTGAAACTTACACAGTTATATAAAATACTTGTTTATTCTATGTGTTATAATTGCGATAGCGATAATATCGAAAATACGGATTTCCGTTGAGATTACCTTGTAGAGTAATCTAATAATGAGGAAAAAGGATTGGGTAACAAAAATCCGGGATGGGATGGATGTATGAATTTGGAAATCAAAAACCATGTTTTTGATTAAATAGGTAACGTTGGGCATATAGGCCAAACGGGTCGAATGATGATGTTAACATCATTTGACAAATATCGACTAATGTGGTTGTCAAGTCTTATGTTGACAGGAGCGATTAGCAAATCGGATAATTGCGTCGCCATAGATTGTGTGATAATAAAAGCGAGGTATAAATTGGGCCTATTTGTTGACCCGAGCCAGGTACGCATATATATAGATTTATAGTTAAAAATGCAATGTTGATCAAATACCTTAGCAAAAGGACCCATGTCGTAAAAGGAGGAAATAAGTTGACGAAAATGCCCTTGATAGGTAAATCAGGCAAACGACCCTTAGAGGTCGTTTAGATACTAGTATTATCATTATGTAACTCTTAGACACATGTAAGAGTTGTAGGCATAAACCTTGGGGGTCAAATGCCTATGAACGGGTCAATCACGTAAAATGACTATCCTAAGGGTAAAAAAAATTAGGATAGCGGTCCATTATGATAAATCCACCATAAAAATAGTTGTGGTGGAATATAAGAGGCTATTTAAAAATAAGGATATGAAGTGTAGAAATAGAAGAGAAAGTTTGATGCTTAAATGTACATAATTCGCGCTAAACGGGTCAAAAAGTGTCATAATTGAATTTCAAGCCGAGAGCTTGAAATCTAAAATTTTGAAAATTCAGATGTCGGGTCTTTACTCCATGAGATGGAGAATTAAATTACGAACGCATAGGAAAAAGAATCGTGTAAAACGGACATCTAGATCAAAAGTTATGAAGCTTTGAAGTTAGAATTTCGACCGAAAATGGAGCTGGGCAAATGCAGCAGCAATTAAGCAACTTGCTGTCAAAAAAGGGGCTAGGTGTAGCGTCTAGCCCCTAGGCGTAGCGTCTAGCCCCTCCTGATTCCGAAAATTATTTAATTTTTGTTTGTTTGACCCATATAACTTGTTTAAACTTCTTATTTAACTATCAAATCTAACTTTTAAGTTGGTTTTGATTATAGGTGATAACCAAGAGTGCCCGGATGAAGATCAAGCTCGAAGAAGAACCGAACACACGAGATTAGAGCTTCCGCACGGCGTTACGTCATAACTTTTAAACGACGAACTCAATTACATTATGTTGTACTATTCTTTTAAAATTGTAAAAGTTTTAGTAAACTCGTATTGTCATACGTATGTGTAATCGTATAAACATGTATTTATACGAAACTTATATAAAATATTGTATAAAACAAGCAAGGGTGTTACAGTCTACCTCCCAGCGCGAAAGTGTCAATACCCTAAATGTGCACGGGGTAACTATTGGAATCATGATCAGACTCGATAGCCAAGGCATGACAGGCAAACTAGGGAAATCTTCTCACAAAGGCTTTATACCTATAAACCTAACAACCAAGATAAACCGACAATCTCTCACCTCATGGCTATTAAGATTGGTTGAATACCTAGACCTACTCATTTCACAATTATCACTCCTATGGGTTACTATGTCTAGCAAACCACTCAACAATCGAGAACATATAGTAAACGATCTAGCATGCACCTAAAGCTGAAAGATATTCAACTAAGCACCTATGGAGTTTAATAATCATGCATTAAACAAGTTTAAATATGTGTATACATAAGATCAGGAATAACAGAGTCTTTTACTTTAAAATTTAAACCGAAACATTGTTCCAAAAAGCGAGAAATCACATGTCAAACAATAGTATTCATCATAACTAGGCAGTTCATTAAAGTTTAGCCAATAATCGTCATAAAAACGCAAACAATATTCAATTCAAGTTCACAAAACATGGTATGAATCTAGAAAACGAAGAAATAAAGAAACCGAATGATGACACTCGAAGATCACTGATCCAAACACTTCAAATATTCAATCCCTTGCTTGCTTATCTTGTAATCACCTCTTATCAGCTCTTATTCGTCCAAAGTATCAATAATGATGATTAAAAGTTGTTTTAGGTTATAATATATCGAGTTTAAGCCCAAAATGATTTCTGCTTCTTTTAGGCCCATCGAGTCATGCGACAGGCTTTCCCTTATGGTGTCGCGTAGCGCAACGCTCTCAAAATACATAAGGTCTTTTCCACCTTCGCGTTACGCAAGAAGGTTATCCAATCTCTGTCGCGTGATGTGACAGGGAATAATTTCAGCACTTTTCTTCATTTTCAATTCTCGATCACTTGCCACGCGTCGAGAAGCTCAGTTATCTTCAATTTCACCCATTTTCACTCTCTTTTTCCTCCGGACCCCATCAAAACACAAAAGACTAACTATCTTGCCAAATCCCATACAAAACGACACTAAACGAATCGAAAATTATACAAATTGTGCAATGGAAACAGATGTATTTTGCAATACATCAATAGTCTTGGATTTAGCACGTTGCAAAAAGTCACGACCGTGATTAGACAACTGGCTTATAGCACGACTTCCGACATTATTGATGAATATATAAAAATGTCAGAACGAACCACGAGGCAAAGCGTCCATAATTTTTGTGAGTATGTCATTGATCTTTATTTAAAAAAATATTTGTGGCAACCTACGTTTGGTGACATAAAACAATTTTTGGAGACTCATGAAGAGCGACATGGTTTCCCTGGGATTGGGGTAGTTTAGAATGTATGAAATGGGAGTGGAAGTTGTCCAACTGCCTGGCGCGGGCAATACACCATTGGATATCATAAAAAACGGCTATGATTCTTGAAGCGGTTGCATAACAAGATCTTTGGATTTGACATGCATTCTTCGGTATGCTTGCTGCAAATAACGCTTTAAATATTATTAATCAATCACCAATTTTCAATGATTATATATAAACTGTCTTGGACCGAAGCTTTTTTTTAGGTTTAAGTAATTTTATTTTTAACTTAATGTAATATTTTAACTTTATGTATTTTTTTATTTTAAGTTAATATAATTTTTTTAATTAATTTTATTTATCTAGTTAGTATCAATGTTTTTTTTAACTTAATAGAATTCTTTTATTTTTTTAATATAAAAAATGTATGTCACGTGTCAAACCACGCCAACCTTTCACGCATGTCCCACCCCTCCTTTTTTGCACCACGCTACTTTTCTGACAGTTGCTGATGTGGCGGCCACGTGGTGCTTCATCCCCTCTTTTGAAGCACTCCCACTCCGTACGGTCTAAAAGTGGTCCAAAATTCAGACTACCTAGCCAGCATGCCACATCATTCCAAACCATAACCATTCCAAACCCTACTTTTTACCCAGAATGCTAAACCATTTCAAACCTCCAGCTATAACTATTCCAAACCCTACTTTTTACCCAGAACACTAAATGATTTCAAACCTCCACCTAATCATCTACTTTTCCTTAGATTTAAACTATTTATAATTCATATATTCCATTATAATTCATATAAATAATAATTGTATTTCTTTTATAATAATAAATATTGTTTATATGATTTATTTTTATTTATTATTCTCAGATAATTACTGTTCCAACGGCTATTTTTTCAAAAGGTTACTGTTCCAACGATTATTTTTCCAGTCCCCATAAATAAACATTTCTTTCCCACATTTAGACATCTCACTTCACAGTTCACTGCAAATACCAAAGTAATTTGAAGATGTGGGTGGCGGTTATAATCAAAGTGATGCAGCCGGACCGTCGATCCTCAGGCGATCGTCTCGTTAGCGTTCTAACGCTGCTTCGCCAAACCCTCATCTCACAAACTTTTCACCTATGGAAGTCTACTCTCCTCGATCTTCAAACCCACCACCTCAGGAAGAGTATAATGATTCAAATCTTCAAATCCTCTAACAGATGAGTAGTTGAACTTGGTGTATGACTACACCATGGCGCAACTACAATTTGATCATCTACGAGTTAGGGGGGTCAAACAAACTTCAACACAAACCCTCCACCCGCAAACCCTTTACCTACAAACCCTCCACCCACAAACCTCTGTCCAACACAAGTTGTACCCAGCTGGGCTGAAGGGTATGAAACCGACCGGGTGTGGAATACCTATCGCCGGTGGATGATGAACCATACCCTTCATCTCTTTACATCGGACGTTGTCATCAAGACGTGAGGTCAGACGGTCGTGATAGCGATCATAGCGTGTCATCTCCAGAGTCTCACCTAGATGATTGGAATGAGTGTATTATGGCTTTTATGTGTTTCATTAGGACTAATTAATGTTTTAGTTGGGTTCTATAATATTTTTAATTAGGTTTTTGTAATATTAAAATTGGGTGTGTGTAATATTATAATTAGGTATGTATAATAGTTTAATTAGGTTTATGAAATTTCTATATAATTTGTTTTATATATTTTATGTATAATTTTATTATCTTCAATTTATTTTTTTAACATAAGAACCCTTTTTTCTAAGACACATACAAAACAATTATTTTTATTTAATCAAAATCCCACCAAAGGGGCCCACCCTTTCTCTACCGAACGAGTCCACTTGAGCGGACCAAACCACTCCACATCACTCCCTCCCTCGCCACCTCGTCCGCTTCTAGCGGTCCGGATTCTAAACCAACGCACCAAACAATGCGTTGGATGTGCACTTATAAGAGATCGATATATGGTTAACACTTGCACATATTTTTGTTTCGACCATGGGCGAAGGATAGTAGGGGCGGGAGGGGGCGGCCGACCCCCCGAACTTTTCGCTCAGTAGTGGAGAGTTTGTAGTTTTCGTATAGAAATGTTTGAGTATATACGTTTTCGACCCCCCGTTTTATAGAAATTTTTGGTTATATACATTTTCGACCCCCATTTGGAAATCTCAAGCTTCGCCACTGGTTTCTACATATAGACGTGCAAGTGGTTCGCCAAGCACCAAATAAACGTGCAAGTAGTTTTGTAAACCACCTTACTCCTATAAAATATTTGAACACATGGGTATAAAAGGTTCTGAAAATTGATTGAATTTCCTAATAAATAAATTTTTCATTAAGAATTATTGTTCGTCTTGGGTGAACCATTTACCCACAAATTTTCAATAAACAATTCGGTCGCATCTTTGACGATCTAAAGAATATTTTGATATGATCTTTTCTTGATATGGTTTAAGGCTACATCTATGAACATATCTTTAGTGAGCAATCCTATGTTCTTAATTTAACAAAATCTTATCAAACACAGCATTAAAACACACGTGGTAAATTCCAGATAAAACATAAAAAAAATCATCAAACGTGTAATTTATTATTTTGTTTTTAAATAGATGGAACAAAAGGATTTAATAGAAGAATACATACTTTTGGTCTTAAATATATTGGATTTTACCTTTAATTAATATTATATTGTTTCTCTTTTATATTTGCACTACCGTTCTAACACCGTCATGCTAATTTAATAAACTTACTTTAATTTTTCTATAATCGTAATAGGAAAGCCAATAATCATACGCATAATAAATTTGATCCTAATCCATATATATGTGCCATTAACATCATTACCAGAAAAAGTAGAACTTTTATTTGATATGTTAAGATTTTTCTCACTAAAAAATCAAAAGGTACAGACGGTACCATTGAACCCACACAGAAAGCTTTAAGTGGACACGTCATACAAAAGATATTCTCATATACATGTGTAGAATGGAACTTGGATAAACATGGGGCGACCAATTGACTCTAGAACATACACATTCCTATAATATATTATATTATAAGGTAGAGGATCTTGTACATTAATCGAGAAGTATGAGAAGTGTATTATAACACTATATATAACACTAAATAACACCATATAAACACCGTATAACACTATGTAACACCATATAACATTATGTAACACTATATAATAAATATAACACTATATTTTGTCTGATAGCATGTCTATGATAGATGTATAGTGTTATATATTGTTATATAGTGTTATATGGTGTTACATTGTGTTATACGGTGTTTATAAGGTGTTATATAGTGTTATAATACATTTCTCACACTTCTGAATTAATGTACACTATCCCTACCCTATATTATAATACATATAACAAACACAAAAATATAATTGAGTATAATTTTAAGAGTTTAAGTCATTTAAATTTTGAAACATATGATTCAATCCTTTACAAATACCTAAATGATTTTACACGTCCATAACTTTTTCATACGTTAATATTAAGAAAATACACAATAAAAATAATAATTTTATTCTCTTTTATTTAGGTATGCTATTGCGTTAGTTATTTTTTTTTTTTAATTTGAAAAAGAAATAACATATTACGTGATTACTAGTGTATGTGTTCCTCATCACATCACACGAGAACTCCTATATAGTATATATACACACGTACTTAATGAATACTTTTTCTTATTATATAACCAAAAATGTAACAAGAAATACATCCACTACTAGAAAACTCAACAATTGCAACCACCTTTACAATCACAAATTGATCACTAGCTTGACGACCGTTTTTTACCATCGTAAATTTTAGTTGTAATTGTCGAGTTTTCTAGTAGTGATACGTACAAGTATACTTATAGGATTAGAGTTCTTGGGACTCTCTTACAAATTTAAATTAAAGGTCCTATCTAAATATAGATTATCAGCTCTTCTACAATTAGTTCGAGTAACTGATACGAATGATTAGTCATGTTCTCATTTTTGCAACATAGATCAAGGCCATAATTCATCCATGTTCCAGTATGTGTCAGCTGCCATGTCACCGCTTCTTATCCCGTCGTTATCCGTCATCTGGAAGTTTAGTGTCGACGTAATGTCATTGGATCCGAAGCCCATTATGTCTAACCCATTTATATCCACATTATAACTATCAATGTTTTGGAGTGAAGAGTAATTATAAAAGGCATGAGTATTGTCCCCATAGAGTTGTGACATCTCAGGCAACATATTCTCACAAGAATTTGATGCACAAATGCTTGAACTGGAGTTGATAGGCTCGTTATGGCTTGGTTGTGGTGAGGACAATGATGTGAATACGGTTTGTTCGGTTTTTGGATGAGTGATTGATTTGTTTTGATCGGTTTCCATGGTTAGAGTAGAAGTAGTTGAATTTGATATGGATGATGATGAATCTTGCTCCACTTTCTCAAGTAATCTTGGCATCCAAAACCGGTGTAATGCATCTACAAACCTCTTGCTACTGGCGTCGATCTTAAGGTGGCGAGCTTGTTTCTGTACCCGTGTTCTCCAGTAGTTCTTGATCTCGTTATCTGTTCTTCCAGGCAAATGACGCGCGATTTTGGACCATCTAAAATTTAAAGTAAATGGTATTTTTATACACAACACATATGGAAACAAACATATATATAACTAACTCTTTGTATGGTAGAATAGAATTAACATACCTATTACCCAACTTGGAATGAAGTTGGAGGATCACGAGTTGTTCTTGTGATGTGAGATTTCCGCGCTTTGTGTCTGGTTTAAGATAATTCAACCATCTTAATCTACAACTTTTTCCTGTTCTTTTCAATCCTGAAAAAACCAAAAGTCAGAAACCAACAAGGATCGAAGACGCAAAACATCCTCCGATGCTAATCACTTAATTTTTACACGTTACCTGCGGATTTTGCTAGCAAATTCCAACGGCCTTCGCCATGACAATTAATATAATGGATAAGAAGATTGTCCTCCTCAAGTGTCCATGCCCCTCTTTTAAGCTCTTGATCCATCTCTTGTTTGCAAGAATTGGTCATATTGTTGCTAGCTTAGCTTTTATTAAAGTTAAAAAAGAAGTAACACTAGAGAGGATTAATATGAAAAGAGAAAAGTTTGTAATGCTTGAATGATGATGGGGTGTTAGGAAACCAAGTGGGGATTTATATAAATGTGAAAGTGATTCTTAAACCCGGTCGGAAAGGAATTTCTTCCAAAAGAAATGTATAAAAAGGTAACATACATCCCATTAAAAAATTGACCTAAGTATAAGCCGACTGAGAATTTTGAAGATGTGGGGTTTGTCACTATATATAAAATTCTATAAACTAATCAAACTAGTGCTCTTTGTGTGTTCATTAATTAATTTAATAAAAATGTGATATCTGTCTACTATCTTGAGACTTGTGGTGGCTACTAGGTCCACACCCTTGGTCACCCCTCCTAATTCTCCTCTTCTCTCTTTCATTCACACCATCATTTACATACCAATGAGAAGGTGACATGGAGCTTCGAGTAATCTGAGTCGTTTTAGTGTTTGACGCATCATTAATACAAGTCCAAGTAGATACAAGAATTAATTGACGAAAGCTCATCTTTTTGAAAGATCATATATTATTTAACACATACTTTGTTAGTTAATAGATGTGTTAGATACAAGAATGGACTAAGGGGTTGTTTGGCAACATCCGAATGGTTAAGTGCTGAATCAGTAAGAGGTCTGAATCATTAAGTGCTGAACCAGTAAGAGGTCTGAACCATTAAGAGCCTGTATAATGTTTAACCGTTCACAGACAAATGTCTGACCAATTCAGATTAGAGGTATTAACCATTCAGACTCTGTATAAATCTTAACCATTCAGAGGCAAATTTCTGAATCATTCAGAAATCTGCTCGTGAAACAAACAGTCTGAACTTATTAAATACTGAACCAGTAAGAGGTCTGAACCATTAAGAGGTAAACAAACAGCCCTAAAACTCATTTTTTGAAAGATCATATATTATTTGACACATACTTTGTTAGTTAATAGATGTGTTGAATAATAAAAATTTGTAAAATATTGTGTATTATTAATCAACTATATATTTACATGAGTGCAGTTACATAATAATATAGAAAACCTAATTTAATCATAGATTCTGATTATGATAAAGAATAATTATGCTAAATCTCATTAACGTGACATCCTAACAAATATAATTTTTCCATAGAATATAGCTCATGTGGGCTATTTTATAAGCTTTAAAGGTTCATCCTTATTTGAATATCATATATCATATATCATTTAACATGTACGTACTTTTGTTGCATATATGGAATATAACGTTTGAATACGATACAAACTTGTGGATATGTGGCATATATGATATATATTAATATTAATTTTACCATTATTTCGTTATGTAAGAATGAGATGACATCCTTACGGGTAGCATATAGTTTCTAAAAAGTTTAAAGTGGCTCATTCTGACAAATTTAATTTTCGTAACATGCCACTTGAGTTTCAATGAGGTATGGTTGTATTTTTCAGACTTAAAACTGTTAAATTTGTGGCTGTCTTTCAATCAAGTATGTAAAGAAAGGAAACAATTAAGAACCACCCACCCACCCCAGAAATATAAATGTCTTTTCCATCTTGTACAAAATGAGTAAATCAACTAGATACCCATTATGATTTTTCAACGAGAATAAATCAATGAGCATGTGTTTCTTACAATGGCTTCTTGCGAAGACTAAATGACGGTGCGACCAGATTGTCAATTTATATCTAGACTAATGATAAAAATATTCAAACTCGTTTCTTTTTCTGTCTGTTTTTAACCTAAATCTTTTCATGTATTAATTAAAGGACTCAAATCTTAGGTTAAGGGGTATAGGTGGCATGGGATGGGTCATGAATTACCACCTAAGATGGTGGATGATGTGCTACACCATCCCTATTAGGGAACCACTATGATTCGCATGGATTTAACCATAACAATCATGCACCTCCCTTCCTTAACTAGTGAAATATATCTTACACAAAATATTTTTTTTTTTAAATTGGATGGTGGTTTGGGTCATGATCACACCATATAGGAGGGTGGATTAGATTGGGGTGACATGTAAGGCTGACAATTTTGACACGAATACGATAACCTCATACGAACCTATACGAAGTTAACAGGTTTCGTGTCTATAACAGGTCGACACGATAAAACCTGTTTAATTTCGTGTCGTGTTCGTGTTTAACTATTTCATGTGCGTGTTTTATCGTGTTCGTGTCTTAACAGGTCATGCCAGACATGATATGACATGTTAAGACCAGTTAAGACTTATGACCATTATACAATACATGTTAAGACCTATTAATGGCTAAATATCAAACATGTAGTAACAGGTTGTGTTCATGTCTTAACGTGTCTTAACAGTTTGTATGATACATCGGCAAATTTTTCGTGTCTTAACAGGTCGTTTCGTGTATCTGTTTATTATCAGGTTCGTGTTCGTGTTTTGAAAATTCACGATAAGATTTCGTGTCGTGTTCATGTTTACCTGTTTCGGGTTCGTGTCTTATCGTGTTCGTATCTTAACAAGTTGAGTTGACACGATATGTCAGCCCTAAGTGACTTGGCCTTGACATGAAAGGTAATAGTGGTCTTGAGAGTCATGACCACCGCCTACAAAAGTATTGTCCTTTGAACTTTCTAAAGTCAAAACCAGGATGTGTAGGTTGACCATATGGCGACTGAAATCCTTTTTTCCTATCGGGCTTTCTCTTGTTTGTTTTTCAAAGCCCAATTTAGGGTTGGAATGAACGAGTCAAAACTTCAAAAGTAGAAATGAAAAAACAGGAAAGAAATAAATAGCTTAACTCAACCGAAATATCTGAAACTCCAATAATCTGAGACGAGTATTTAGGTATTTGGGTATAAAGATACAATAAATCTCAAAATACAACACAGTTGATCGCAAAATACAACACAATGTCAAAAAATAAAACACAATACCAAGGAAAAAGACACAATAGCAAAATAGACTCAATGACGAAAAGAAAACACAATGCCGGATAAAAAACACAATAATCTAAATAAAAATTCTAAAATCTACAAGCAAAAATCCAAAATCGAATACCTAAAATCTAAGAGCATAGAGTTTGACGAAACGATTCCAATGTCACTAGAATGATTTTTCATCTGATATCCTTCCCACGACTTCATATTTTTAGAAGACTTTATATGTTAACCTTTTCCTAGAATGTGGTATAGGATTTCTAAAAAAAATTATTGGCAAGTGTACAAGTATGGTTATTAGGTAATATTTAGTTCTATTACCTGAAAAAATATACCCGTTTACTTAAATCATATACTCTATAAAAGTTAATTTAAATTTTTATATTATTTTAAATTTTGTATAGTAATGCATCATATGAATAGCATCATTATGTGACAAATAAGAATTATTATTTTAATATTTATATGCATTTATAGTATTATTTATATATTCTATTTTATAAAGAATCAACTTATTTTTAGAATATTGGATTTTAATAATCCAAACTATTCGACGTTGGCCGCCAACAGTCCCAACTTAAAAAATAACAACTGCCAGTCCCAACTATTAGCATATTGGTCTCCAATGGACCCTGACTAACAGATCGTTAACGCCGTTAGTATCAAGTCGCCGGAAAAACGTTTTTTGCCGAAAAACTCATTTTTGACCGGAAAATTCAATATTTTTGTTCCAAACCTCTTTGTCACCTTATTACGGACCTTTAGAAACCTTTTTCTATTAAAAGCCCCAATTATTGAAATCGCCGGAAAACTCCTTTTTCGCCGGAAAACTCCTTTTTCGCCGGAAAACTCAGCATTTTCGTCCCAAACCTCTTTGTAACCTTAGATCGGAGCTTTAGAAACCTTTTCTGGCCAAAACGGTTTTCCAACGACTGGAGACTAACTATGTTGGGGTTCTGTTAGTCAGGATCCATTAGCGGCCAATATGTCAATAGTTGGGACTGTCAGTTGTTATTTTTGAAGTTGAGCTTGTTGGCGGCAAACGTCGAATAGTTAAGATTATTAAAATCCAATATTTCTTTATTTTTTTGGGATTTGTATAATTATAAAATTCGTTTTAGATATATTAAACATTCGTATGATGATGAGATATATGTAATTTATCTTATTTCAGTTTGTACAAGCTGTTAAACATATATACACATATTCAAATGGTAATTTGAAATCTCAATGCGCATTTTTTTAACAAACTAACATTATAACTGATGTCCGGTGGATATATATACATGACAAGTACTAGACCGGAAATGAGCATGGTTTTATATCCGAATATGAATTAAACTGAGATTACGAATACTCAGGACATTGCTTATTGATTCCCTATTCAAAAGGTTTACCATATTTGATAGTTCCGAATACGATCTTGTTCGTGTAATTAAACGTCGACAAACAAACAATATCTACTTCGATCACACTTCAAAGTGTGGATTCCTTTGAATTGTGTGTGAAAATGACACAATAATGTAATTAAACGTTTTTATTGATCACTAGAAAATTCGGCAACACTTCGTTACACTTTGACTCCTTTATATAAAGCTAGACTTCCAAAATTATGAGAATGAAACATATCAAGACATCTATATATAGACTTCTAACCATCTATGCATCGCCCACCACGTATCACATCAACAACCTATGATGTGTTGCGAATCCACTCGATGCGCAGATTTACAAAACTTCAAACACTTAGGTGTTATTTGTTTTTTCAGAGGTAAAACGTATGCAGTCTGCGGACCAAATCTGCAGACATCTGCAGCTGAAGAGGTGGACCAAACCTTTTCAGTCTGCAAGAAGAAAACTGATTGTTTTTTAACTTCTGCGAGCTATTTGTTTCTCAACCCAACTTTTAGTTATGAGTAAAAAAATCAACTTAACGGTTCCAATTCAATAAACTCTGCATCAGCACTTAAGACCTAATTTCACAAAATAAAGTCGCACTGATGGCCATAGTAACCTAGTGTCACACCCCGACCACGTAAAACAACAAAACGTGGCGGAAACGTCGAGGAGTGTTATAACAGAATCATTGTTTCATAACACATGGAAATTGAAATATTGTTTTATTAATTAAAAGAGTTACAATGTCTTGACAATCAAAGAAACATAACATAAATAACTAGTCTTGCATCTTTTATTGTCACTAAGGCCCAAGTCCGCCTAAGTGTATCTTGATAAATCCTATGCATCATATCCTGAAACACATGTGAAAATAGGTACGTCAGCATAAAAATGCCTGTGAGATACATAGGTTTTGTGAAAATAGGATTCATGACTTGTAAGTTTAGAAAAAAGTTGTTTAGCAAAAGTCAGTCATGAACCTTGTAAATTGATTTGTTTTGTAAATCGTTTGAAAAACAATAAGTTCAGATGATATGTATAAATAAGAGAATAATGTATGGTTAAATGAATAACCATGTAAAATGAGTTTGTATAAGATAAGTTGTTTGTAAAACAATGTCTTGTGAAAAGTATGTTAATTGTATAAAATGTTATATGTCTCAAATTGAAATGATTCAAATAACGCTACGATATGTAATACCATACAAGCACTTATATATAGGAAGTACCAGCGGCGTATCCACCATACTTGTATCGTATTACACACGCCTCGTTACTTAAATCACTTACCCAAACCAAACCATCAAAGTAGAATGTTTATGTATAATCAAATGTCAAAACGTTTATGTCTAATGTAAATCATGAATTGTGTATATCAATGTCAAAATCTTTATGTATGGTCAGTGAAATATATCAACTAAACCATATGTAAAATGCACAAAAACAAGGTATTGA
>JARYGA010002950.1:0-28245 GCA_030545235.1 Helianthus tuberosus
TTTTGATGTTTATGTTAGTCTGTTTAGCACAAACCTCTTTTTGAAGATCACCGGTGTGATCATTGTAAATATTCTTAGCTTTTGGTACTAAAAATTTCCAAAGATCATTGTCATGATCTTTGTTAAGAAGTGTTTTATGTTACACTGGATAATGTATATTTTGATGCACTGCCGTGCCTGTAAATTGCTGTTTAGATTACAATATGTTGCATGTTCTTAATTGCTTTTGGATAGGTAAGGCGAATGAGAGATGGTATTGTGCTCATGTGTGAACGTTTGTCCAAAAGGCATGATCGTTTGCCTGGTTTAGACTGTTCATGAGGTGCACAATGTTTGGCCATATTGTTTTCGCGCGAACCAAAGAAATTACATGCAATTTGTAATAAATAGTGACATAAGTAAAGATGATGTTTGTATTGATAAGAGCGCAAGGCTGGTAATACAAGACATAATGAAGAAATACATTGCCTGTATGTTCTTTCCGCTTTTGTAGACTTGGTTCATATGTAACACCTGCGCAACTGTTGTGCGTTCCAGGTGCGGGGAACTAGGGTCCCATCGATCCTTTTTAGGGTATATGCCCCCTTGCCTAGGACCTCGTTGATGACATATGGTCCTTCCCATCTTGGCGCTAATTTTCCTGGTTTTTCGGCGTTTGAAGCTTCATTGTCGCGCAAGACAAAATCACCGGGGACAAAGGTACATACGCGGACGCGCGCGTTGTAATATTTTTCGAGTTTGGATTTGTACCTTGCTTCTGCTATGGTAGCGTTCTCGTGCCTTTCTTCCAGAAGGTCTAAATCCATTCTTCGCTCTTGTTCATTGTTCTGTTTTTCCATAGCTATCATGCGCGGTGATGGTAGGCCGATTTCGGCTGGAATGATGGCCTCGGACCCATAAACTAGGCTGAACGGATTTTCGCCTGTGCTAGTCTTTGGCATTGTTCGATGCGCCCAGAGGATGCTGGGGAGTTCGTCAACCCACCCTCTGCGTGCTGTCCCTAATCGCGCTTTTATGCCGTCGACGATCTGTTTGTTTACACTTTCAACTTGGCCGTTCGCTTGTGGGTGTGCCACAGATGCAAAATTGTGCTCAATCTTCATTTCTTTGAACCATTTTTGAAGATCTTCAGAGGCGAAGTTTGTGCCGTTGTCAGAGATAATACGTAATGGTAATCCGAACCTGCAAATGATATGTTCCCATATGAATTTGTGGATTACCATTGCTGTGGTTGAAGCCAAGGCTTTGGCTTCTACCCATTTGGTGAAGTAATCGACCGCCACAATAATGAATTTTACTGCGCCTGGCGCGTCCGGAAATGGGCCCACAAGATCGATGCCCCACTGTTGAAAAGGCCAGGCGGAGGTGACGGGTATGAGTGGGTTCTTTGGCCGGAGTGTTTTTGGCGCATGGCGTTGACAGGCTGCGCATCTTCTTAATAAATCAACTGCGTCCATATGCATCCCTGGCCAGTAGTACCCGGCGCTCATTATTTTTGCCACAATCATGCGCGGTCCTGCGTTTATTCCGCATAAACCCTCGTGGATTTCTCTGACCAGGTATTAGGCGTCTGTTTTATCAACACAGCGCAATAATGGTCCCATAAATGACTTCCGGTACAGGACGCCATCCGCCATTTCGTAATTTTTTGCTTTGTGTTGTATTTTTCGAGCTGCTGCTTTTCCTTCCGGAAGTTTTCCGTGTTGAAGGTACAAGACGATTGGAGACATCCAGGATGTATTTCCCATTTCTATGACGCTTACTTGTTTGGATGAATAGAAGGGTTGGATAGTACCTCTATGCGTACTTCCTTTGCTAAGTGCTTGAAGCTGGTAGCGGCTAACTTGCTTAGCGCGTCTGCGTGCTTGTTTTCGCTTCTGTTTATGTGGTTAACTTTGAACGTTTGGAATTGGCTGATTAGAATCCGCGCTTGTTCGAGGTATAATGCCATAGCTTCTCCTTTTGCATCATAGTGGCCATTAACTTGTTCGGCTACTACTTTTGAGTCGACGTTAGCTTCAAGATTTCTTGCCCCCATTTTTAGCGCTAAGCGAAGGCCAGCTAGAAACGCTTCGTATTCTGCTTCGTTGTTGGTGCTCCAGAAATCTAAGCGTATGGCATATGTGAGTTCGTGATTGTCTGGGATGATTAGTCGGAGACCCGCCCCTGCTCCATCATCATTGGAAGCGCCATCTGTTTGTAAAGTCCAGACTCTGTCGTCGAAAACGGGTACAGGGTTCTGGATTGCTTCGCACTCTTGAATTTTGTCAATGGGAACTTCGGTGGCAAAGTCTGCTAGAACTTGCCCTTTGATTGCTGGTCTTGGTCTATAGAAGATATTGTACCCTCCCAGCTCAATGGCCCACTTAGCCAACCTTCCTGCGACGTCGGGTTTGAATAAAATCTGGCCCAAATGATAATTGGTGAGAACTGTGATGATGTGGCCCGAAAAATATCTGTGCAGTCGTCGTGATGCATGTACTAGTGCAAGGACTAATTTTTCTATCATCGAGTATCGAGTTTCCGGACCGGTGAGCATTTTGCTTATATAATAGATTGGAGTCTGAATGTTTTCGCGTTCTACCATCAGTACTGCACCAACTGCTACTTCCGCAGCAGATAGATATAAAATCAGTGGTTCTTTTTCTTTTGGCGCGGTCAGCGTTGGTAGCTGGATTAAACATTCTTTCATTTGCTTGAATGCTGCTTCCGCTTCAGATGTCCATTGAAAGTCGGTTTTCATTGTGCAATTTCGTAGCGTGCTGATGAACGGATATGACTTTGCTGCGTGATTAGCCAAGAATCTGTTCAAGGCTGCCAAACGCCCGGCGAGCCTTTGCATTTCTTTGACTGTTGCGGGTGACGGCATTAGCTGGATAGCCTGTACTTTTTTTGGATTTACTTTAAAGCCATCTCTTGTGACTATGAAACCCAAAAATTTTCCTTCTTCCATGCCGAAGGAGCATTTTGTTGGGTTGAGTTTTAAATTCACACTGCGCAGAGAGTCGAATGTGCGCTGAATATTGTTGAGCATCGAGTCTTCCTCATGGCTCATGATGACAAGGTCATCCATGTACACTTCAACTGTCTTGCCGATGTCGTCGTTGAAAATTGTGTCCATTAAACGTTGATAAGTTGCGCCAGCATTGCGCAGGCCAAAGGGCATTTTAGTGTAGCAGAAAATGCCTTTGTCGGTGCGGAATGTGGTTTTATCTTCGTCTTCTTCCTTCATCTGTACCTGATGATAACCTTTGTAATAGTCGAGAAAACACTTCCATCTGAACGATCCTAGAGAGTCGACTTTTTTGTCTACTTCTGGAAGCGCGTAACAATCTTTTGGACATGCTTTATTCAGGTCTTTGATGCCGACGGTTTGACTACCTTTGTTGGTGGCTCATCGTCTACGTACATGACTTCTTTACTTGAGTATAAAATTGCTACTCCGGTTTCCGTTGGAAATCCACATGCGGCATGTGGAATAGACGTGATCATGCTAAATTCTCTTTGTAACCTTCTTCCGAGCAAGATATCATGGCGTGATGTTGCTGGCATGACCATGAAATTGACTGTGACTGTTCGTGAATGCTCGTCATCTGATAGAGTCACAGGAAAAGCTATTTGCCCCAATGGGAATACAGCTTCATTGCAGAATCCGGTGAGGGGAAAATCAACCGGTTCTAGACGTGCTTTGTCTTTCGAGTCTAGTTGTTTAAAACATTGCTCGTATATGATGTCCATCGAGCTTCCTGGATCTATAAACATATAGTCCGTCCGGTAATGTCCGAAAATACCAGTAATAATCACTGGTCGTTCTTCCTGAGGGCCCCCAGGAACAACAGGAAACACAACTTGCTGTTCTCTCCAGTGTTGATCATAGTTTCTTTTATTTGGTCTTCGTGACGGACCTCCCTGAACCATGTGTATTTGTTGATAACTGTTACATCTGGGTTGTGTTTTAACGGTACGACTGGATTGGATGTCCCCCCGACGTGGTGTTGGTGGGTCCAATACTGTAATGTTGATTTCTTCTCCAGATCTGATGTTTGGGAAATCAGATCTGGCGATTTGTATAACGATTGTGTCTAAAGTAGCTTGGCATCTGTTAAACCAATATTCTGGGGATCCTTCCATTTGTAAATTGTTTCCGACATTTGGTCGAGGACCAGGTTGCCGGTGAGATGACGAATTTTCTGCCATGTGCAAAACAGAAAATGAAAAGAACTGAATCAAAACGAGATAAAAACTAGAAAACAGAGGAATCGGTGGGCGCCAATGAAGAAACACTAGATAAATGGTCGGAACCGAGATATCTAGGGGGTTTGAATCCGCATAAAAAGGTTAGCTCTCTCTCTCGATTGATTCAGTTGCAGCTGATCTTCTTCTCCGGAGTTCTGCAAAAAAGAGCACCGTTAGCCTCGCCAAGGGGAGAAGAGGGTTCTCTCCTTGACCCGACTCCGGTGTGAGAATAAGTATGGGTAATGAAGAAGAAGAAGTATTTGAGAAGTGGGTGTAATCTGGATTCATACCTGGGTTGTTTCTCATATTTATATCCGGGAGTCGTTTTAGGCGGGAAAACCAGTTAGTAAAAAGTTAACGGAAGATGCTAACCCCGTAAGCGTTTACATTCCCTTCCGTTTAAGTCCTTTGATCTGACGTGAGAGCACACGGATCGTGGTCTTGATCAAAGGCTGGGGATTTGCCACGTGTAAATGTGATCAAGTGGACATTACTCTCCAATTGCATGCCTTCGTTGTGATTTCAGGGGTGCCTGTGGTAATGACACGTGTCCAGACGGTTACAACCGTCTGGGTGGTGCACGATTGCATTTCTTCTAGAAGATTACTGCTGTAATCTGGTGTGACACCTTACTGTGTGGAAACAGACGAATAAATCCCAAGTCTGGGTAAAATAATATCCAAGTCTGGATATTTGGGCGGAAGTATTGATCTCAGGATTTTTACCCTTTGCTAATGGGAGAAAGCGCAAGGATTTATGTTCTCCTTTGGGCGCGAGATTATAGATTGCTGATTTCTTTCTTCCTTTTGTAATACCAGTGCGCGGCCGCGCAAGGTTAAAAGGTTAAAAAGCAAGGTTATGGTATGGTCCTAAATACTTATTATGAGGTTTTTGGGACCTTACCCCTTCACCTACTAATGTAACTTATTAAATTACGTATTTTTACTGATCAAATCAGACCTGAACCTCAGATTTATATTTAATCTCTTTTATAGCCTTTAAAATGACTAAAATACCCCTACGGGGCATAATTTGTGTTTAAATCCAAATTGGGCATAATGGAAGGTATCTTACTGATATCACAACATATTTAAGGCATATTAACTTAGGAAACCTGTATATGACTCTTATGGTTACCCATTACGCATATTCCGCGTTCGGATCGGTTTGTGTAACTAGTTTGCATAAATTGACCGAAACAGGTCAAACCTTATCATTTTTGCCTCAAAATCCAGAATGTGTTTAGTTTACCCATATTATACAAGTCTCCAAACTTGTCGGGTCTAAATCACCTTCTATTCTGGTCTTCGCTTAATCATGCGTTTTGAAACGTAAACCTTTCCTTAAAACTAACCGGTCTAAGTTACGACTTAAATAAGACCCGTTAGAAATCTAATAGGTTAATAAAACCTTTATTCCAGATTAAGAGCCCCAGTAGAGGTACTTGTGCTTGCTGACTAGGATATACGGCTGAGTATAAATTGCATTTTAAGCTCAGGTAAATACTTTTAACTTATTTTCCCTATACGGGCTTGGGATACGGTATTATAATAATACCGCTTGGTCGGGTATTGAATGTTTAATCGGTTGTGATTAAATTATTGATGTAACCTGTTTTAATCTGTCTTGTTTGAAATAAAAGCCTTTGGGGGTTAATGACCATGTCCCGGATATCCTTGACATCATTATTAAGAAAATGGCCACGTCTTAAGCACGGGGTGTAGGCATACATCTGACAATTGCATAAGGGAAACGGTATCTCACTCTCTTGTGGGCCTATACACGTGGTGTGTCTGTTAATCTTGACTCAGTTTCTAACATCGGGCCCTGAATGTATAACGAACATGTAAAACTGTATACAAGATTATTTTTATATAATTGTCCCAAGTTATAAAAAGACAATTGCGCCTTGTGCATTCAAATCAATTTTTCATAAATGTTTTCAAAAAGAGTCAGTTAATTGTATTTACCAGTGTAAACTGACGTATTTTCCAAAAAAAAAGATTAAGTGACAGGTACTATACGTAATTGGATGGGAGCTCAGGGCGTTAATAGGGAATCTTGCAAGTTCTAGATGCCTAAAGTCTGTTGAACAGTGTTTATCTTACTATTTTAAGATCAGCCTGTGGATCCATTTTACAATCCGTTGTAATATTTATATTACTTTTGAATCGGTTTGTAATAAATCTACTTTAGACTTCCACTGTGCATTGAACTGTGATTAATTGACTATGATGATATCAACTACGTCACGATACTCCCCACCGGGCCCACTGGTAATACGTGGAAATATCAGGGTGTGACAAAATCCCACTAAGAATCTTGAAGGTATACTATATTTTCTTTCAAATCTTGTTCATGATTCATAGTGATAAAGATGATAGTGAAAGTTTCTCTTGTTCTTGAATCTAAACATAAACTTGAAAATTTCAAACAAATGAGTTTTGAATAAAATAAAAATGAGTGTATGCATGTATGTATATATGGCCGAGAATGGTGTGTGTATATGTGTATATTGTATTTTGAATTTTTTATGAAAGATTTCTTGGTTATTTGATTTCTTGAAAATAAGATGATTAAAGTGAGTGTTAGTTGTCATATAAGAATGTTCTAAAGTGATTTAAGATTTGAAAGTGATATGTTGAAAAGTAAATTTTTGGAAGTTTATATGTGTGTATGTGTTTCGTATATATATATATAGGTTTAGGATCCTGTAAAAATGACACTTTTCGTGAGAAGTGTGAGAAGGCATAAAGATTCATACGTAGACATCTTATTTTGTATTTAGCCATAATGTTTTGGGTTGTTTTGGCAAAAATAACACCAAACATAACAATTTAAAACACAATGCAATGAATTCTAGGCTTAAAACGTAAAACACCATGCCAAGAACGTTAAGTGGTGTGTTTTAAGTGTTAAGTAGTGTGTTTTAAATTTCACGCCCATAATACGTTGCATTGTGTTTTAAATTGTTATATTTGGTGTTTTTCTTGCTAAAACAACCCAAAACATCATGCCTATGTTCAAAACATGATGCCTACATGTCAATTTCTATGTCTTCTCACACTTCTCATGAAAAATGTCCTTTTTACAGGATCCTCACCCTATATATATAGGGGAAGGTTCAAATGAAAACCACTAGTTATTGTGAAAACTCGAAAACTAATTAAAAAAGCCAAAAAAACATACCAATTTTCTTTTTCTTTTTTTGCATATTAATTTTCGCAGGTTTTTTTATATAAAAAAATTTCAAAAAAAAAAATTTGTGTAGTGCACATGTGTAATACTACACATGTGTATGTGTACTACACATGTGTATTATTACACATGTGTACTACACAAAAAAAAAATTGTGTGTTTTTTAGGCTTTTTTTTTTAGTTAGTTTTTGAGTTTTCACAATAAAAGTGGTTTTCATTTGAACCATCCCCTGTATGTATATATGTATGCATGCATATAAAAATTGTCATATAATCTTAAATGTGAAGGATACTTACATGAATGATTTTGAATGATTGGATGATCATAATGATGTGTGTTATATTTTGTAAAAACATGATGTTAATGTGTTCTAAAATAAGATTGGAACATAAATGATGATGATAATATTGTAGGAGTGCATTAGATGCACATATGTAAACATGCATGATGATATATGATCTTAAAAAGATGATTTGAGTGTGATTGAGTAAAAATTGGTTATGAGCAGATTATAAACACTAAAATGAAGTTATTTTAAAGTTTTTAGTGACCTATAACTTTGTCATAATGTTTGCTAGCTTTGCATGTTGTACATGGCGCATTAAAAGTTGTAAAATACGTGAAATCGCATGATTTATGTGACTTATACAAAAACTGAACTAATCTGATTATAACCACTATTTTAATCAGTAAATAAAATGTATTGTGTTAAAATATCAAGTCATTTCGAGTTCGGATGGTTATGGTAACGTTTAACGCAAAACTATGCGTTAAAACGGTCAAAAATCGGCTTTCGTAGTGATTTTTGTAGAACTGATTTAGATCAGTAAATAAACTGATGTTTTTAGTTTAAAAAACAAGTATTTTAACTAATTTTAAGTTTACTTGGTTTTTGGTTAGTCATACGTGACTTCCGACGCCCGAAAATGTTACCGAATTGCTAAAATACGCATTTTTCGATGAACACTAGTATGGGTAAATTTTGAGTGAACCTTATGTGATAAAATGTGTTAAGTGATTTAAACATGTAAATGTGATAATATGTTAAGTGTTAATTTGATAGTGGGAAGTTTAGACTATGCATGTTTGCATGTACGTTTTATGTGGTAGAAACGGTAAAATTGCGTTAAAGGTGTAACTAGTTTGTCGAGCATGAAATTTGGTACATATGAGATGTTTTGTGTATATTTTATTTAAAAATGACAAAATAGATAAGTTAGTAATATTTCGCGTGTTCGGTGTTAAATTCTATGAACGTTTATGTATATATATTTCGACGCGCAAATCGTAGATATATTGCGTATAAACGGGAGAGTTAACGGATTTACACAATAATGGTCACCAATAAAATCGTTCAAGTCGCAAAAATAATATAAAATATATGTATATGTATATGGACTCATATATATATTAACGTGCCAACCTAATCAAAAATGACAAATTCTTGAGAAAATCTCAAAGTTATGTGATAATTCTAAGAAACGGAGAAACTTAGGATTTTTGTGTTATGAATATTGATTTAGAATCGTTCCTATATTAGGATGTGTAGAAAATCAATCTCTGGGATTGCGATATTTAAAATACGCACCCAAATGTGAGTGTCACTAAACCCCTCTTTTTACTGCTTTGTATATATTTTGGGGGTAGAACACGTCATTAAAACGGTTTAATAATGTTTTCGAAATAAAACATACCTTTTAATATAAAATATATATATTTTCGTTGAAAATATATGAAATTTGATAAGTCATACGTTTCGAAGTAAAACGTTTTTGATGAATGAATATTGAAAGTACGGTATTTCCTAAGCGAAACATGACCGTACAGTTGGGGACGAATTCTTGACTGGGTCTCATATGATGGAGAGTAAGGGGAATTCATACAACATCGTGTATTAAATTGTTATATTAGTAGGATATATATATTGTACGTGAGGCAGACATCATATTGTTCTCAAAGAGAGAACCTTGCGCCCATGATGTCGTTTAATTATTTAAGTATTGTACGCGATGAATTGTTGGTAGATCTATCGGGTTGACAACCCCGTCGTGACTGGTCGCCCCGTGTCAAGTCAAACGACGAATCTAAATTTTGTTTATTGTCTAGCTTTGATTATCCCTGCATGGTTAATATATAGTTCATATCGTCTAGCTAACATACGAGTATGAAAGGTGATGCAATAATTTAATATACAAAACCTGGGCAATATATATATTACAGTTTTTGGATTGATGAAACGACGGAAGGCCCATGGATTTTATCAAGGAAGTAAAATGGTCTTTCTAAAATTATATGGATGTTTTCAAATAAACACCTAAACAGAAAGTTTTCCTTGGAATAAAATTGGTTGTAAGTGAATATGTGAACTCACCTTTCTTTGTGTTAACACTTGATTTTTAACGTGTTCTACAGGTACTTGAGTTCGGCTTCAGGAAATCATGGCGTATCTTGTGTTTGATGATTCATGTCGTTTCGTTTAAACATGTTGGACATCTTTTAAACTTTCTGGGATGTTTGTAATAAGATCCGTGAGGATCAAAACAACTTAACTTATGTGGTTGTGTCGTGACTTTTAAAATGTAATGTTTAATATTTATGTTTTAAAATATGTCAAAATGTCCAACAAAAGAGTGCATCGTCCGACAAGGTATAAATGGGCACCAACTTCCGTCACCACTACGTTTTATATTCCGCTGCGAAGTTTTTGGGGTGTGATAGAACTACGCCAGTAAAACTCTACACGATGCTCAAGAAAATTTTACGACTACAGAAAAAGAGCTTTTGGTAGTAGTTTATGCTTTCGACAAATTCAGGTCATACCTTGTGTTGTCCAAAACAATTGTGTATATGGATCATGCAGCAATTAAATACCTTTTTAGCAAACAGGACGCAAAACCGCGTCTTATCAGATGGATCTTGTTATTACAAGAGTTTGACATTGAGATCCAAGACCAAAAGGGAGCTTTAAATGTTGTAATCGACCATCTCTCGAGACTTGAGCATGGAAGTTCTGAAAATTCGTTGGAGGAACCAATAAACGACAATTTCCCCCACGAATTTCTTGTGAGTATCGAGATGAATGACGAGTCACCTTGGTTCACCGACTTTGCAAACTACCTCGCATGTGGAATCCTTAGAAAAGGATTATCATATCAGCAAAATAGGAAGTTCTTTGCAGATTTGAAGTATTACATTTGGGACGAACCATACTTGTTTAGAATCGGAGCCGATCAGGTGATCCGAAGATGTGTATTTGGAGAAGAGGCACCTAGCATTCTAAGTCACTGTCACGAGGGGCCAACCGGAGGTCATCATTGAGCAAGCTACACTGCAAAGAAAGTGTTAGACTCTGGGTTTTACTGGCCCACAATCTTTCATGATGCACATGAATGGGTTAGAGCATGTGATGCTTGCCAAAGGGCAACAAATATCTCTACACGCAATGAAATGCCTCAACATCCAATGCAAGTCTGTGAAGTCTTTGATATATGGGGCATCGACTTCATGGGACCATTTCCAGCCTCACGAGGTAACAAATATATCCTAGTTGTTATAGACTATGTCTCAAAATGAGCCGAAGCTCAAGCTTTGCCCACAAATGATGCTAGGTAGTTGTGAGGTTCTTAAAGAGTTTATTTGCCCGATTTGGTGCTCCAAAAGCACTAATCAGTGACCGAGGAACGCATTTCTGCAATGCGCAGTTAGAACGAGCCTTGTCCCGTTATGGAGTTCATCATAGATTGGCTACGCCATATCATCCTCAAATGAGCGGGCAAGTGGAGGTCACAAATCGGGGTTTAAAAAGAATCCTTGAGCGGTCCATTAATAATAACCGCAAGGATTGGTCAGATAAGCTAGATGACGCTCTGCGGGCTTTTCGAACAGCATTCAAGACACCTATCGGGACCACTCCCTTCAAGTTGGTCTACGGAAAAGCTTGTCATCTACCTGTGAAGCTAGAACATAGGGCATTCTGGGCCTTGAAGACGGCGAATATGGATCTAAAAAGCGGAAGTGAAGCTCGTTTTCTGCAAATTCACGAGCTTGAGGAGCTAAAAAATCATGCCTATGATAGTTCTAGCAGGTACAAATAACGAGTCAAGAGGTTTCATGACAAAAGATTGAGAGAACATAAAGATTTCCGCGTTGGAGATCTTGTTTTGTTATACTCCTCACGATTTCATTTATTCCCCGGTAAGTTAAGATCTCGATGGACGGGTCCATACACGGTCAAAGAAGTATTTCCATACGGAGCCATCGTCATCGAAAATTTTAGCAGGGAAACATTCAAAGTCAACGGTCATAGACTCAAGAGTTATATCAACGGACCGGTTGACCCGATGGAGGAAATTCTCGAACTCCACGTCCCATACACTTAAAACAAGTGTGGGGAGGATGAGTCTAACCATCGACTCGCTGAAAAATTTAGCGAGCGTGTTTTCACACGCTAAGGGTAATTTTGTAAATATTCGGTACATACGAGCTTGAACCATAACTTTTGAAAATTTGAAGTTGATTAATTGTTAAAATATATGAAATAGTGCAAAAATGGAAGATTTGGGTAAAAATTCGGAGTTAAAAGCTTATTGTGAAAAGTAACACAAAAAGGCCCAGGTGTTGCATGGTCGTGCCAAATCGGCACGGTCATGCACTCCTTAGACAAAACAAACAAATAACTCATGCATCGGACGGTCATCGGACGGTCATCGGATCGCACTACCGTGTAACCGCTGCACTACCATGCAACCCGATGACACAAATCGAACCAGAAAGTGATCCGGGATGGCACGACCGTGCCACCTGTCGCACGACCGTGCGACTCGGAAAACAAGTAGGGTATTTAAGCGATTCTGCAGTAAAAACATATCATTTTTACAAAACCCTAAGCGCCGCACGGGAGTTCCAGGTCGTCTCCACCCAAAAATCATCTAATTTTTGCCTAGATTTAGCTTCAATCATCTTCTAAGGTATGTTTCCTACTTGTTTTGCAGATTAAACTTAGTTTCTGATGTAGATCTGATGTTTTAATCAAGAAATTTTGGGGTTTTCTTCATAAAAGTCAAATAAACCCTTGTTCTTGAGTGATTAGCGTTAAATCGGTAGTTCTGGTACTTGATTTGAAGTCTATTCACTTATTACAAGTTAAATTTTGAAAGATACAAGTTAAAATCAGTGAAATAGACTGTTTTCTGATGAAATATGCTGTCGCACGGTCACGCCGTTGAAACAGCATGACAGTGCCGGTCGGAAATCAAGTACAGATCATCGATTCAAAGCTGCGACGCCGAGTCACACGGCAGTGCAACACGAGTTCCCGGAAACACGTTGTTGATCGATTATGAATGGCACGGCAGTGCCACCAGAAGCACGACCGTGCGACTGCTGAGACAGAAACAGAACCTCTTAAACAACATGTTCCGGTGGCAGCAAGGAAATTTTTATATTCTGCTCTTATTTTGTTGTATTCCTGTATGCAGATGAATCACAGATTCCTCCAGTTCAGCGAAAACAAACCGAAGGAACAGCCCTCTATTGCAAGATTACAAGCTTTATGGAATATACGGGGACAAATCGGTGAACCAAGAAGGATCAACAGGGAAACTTTGACAACCCTAAACCAAGAATAAAGGCTATCTGACATGATGTCACGTCCTATGTCAAGGTTGTTCAACATTGCACGACCCGTTTATCTTGAGCTAACATTGGAATTCTTCGTTTAATACACTTATGAAAACCCAAGAAATGAAAATCCAGACTTTAGAAACAGGGAGACAATACAGTTCAGGTTGGGAAGAAAGTGGCATAAGTGGTTAGTTGCTAGACTTGGAAGAAGATTGGGCATATACTCAGCTGAATACATCAGTTCAGAACTTTTCACCAATATCTACAAGTTTGATAATGATCAGCAACATGCTAACTTTTGGGCACAAGTAGCAGTTGAACCACCCTATGAAGCTAGAAAAGCTAAAGCTTCACGACTACGAGACCTGCTTCTGAGGGTCATTCATCAGGTCATGAGTCACACCATCTGTGGGCGCATGGACAGTGCAGGAAACTGTCCCACTCCGGATCTTCTTTTATTATATTCCTTAGTGACTGGAATGCACGTCAACCTCGCAGCTAGGATGGCTGAATTTTTCGTAAACAGTGCGGGGAGAACTACAAGCAGTGAAATCCATGGTGGTGAATATGTGACTCAGTTGGCATACAACTCGGGGATTATGACAGATGAAGTAGTCAACGGTCTCACGATGGTTCACGCGGGAGGAGACGTAGATATGAGGTCTTTAAGAGCGATGGGGCTGGTAGTAGATACAGATAATGGCCCGAGACTGAGGGGTCTAAATGGGGAAATATGAGATCCGCTAAGAAGTGAAAATCCAGACTTTAGAAACAGGGAGACAATACAGTTCAGGTTGGGAAGAAAGTGGCATAAGTGGTTAGTTGCTAGACTTGGAAGAAGATTGGGCATATACTCAGCTGAAGACATCAATTCAGAACTTTTCACCAATATCTACAAGTTTGATAATGATCAGCAACGGGCTAACTTTTGGGCACAAGTAGCAGTTGAACCACCCTATGAAGCTAGAAAAGCTAAAGCTTCACGACTACGAGACCCGCTTCTGAGGGTCATTCATCAGGTCATGAGTCACACCATATGTGGGCGCATGGACAGTGCAGGAAACTGTCCCACTCCGGATCTTCTTTGCTTATATTCCTTAGTGATTGGAGTGCACGTCAACCTCGCAGCTAGGATGGCTAAATTTTTCATAAACAGTGCGGGGAGAACTACAAGCAGTGAAATCCATGGTGGTGAATATGTGACTCAGTTGGCATACAACTTGGGGATTATGATAGATGAAGTAGTCAACGGTCTCACGATGGTTCACGCAGGAGGAGATGTAGATATGAGGTCTTTAAGAGCGATGGGGCTGGTAGTAGAAACAGATAATGGCCCGAGACTGGGGGGTCTAAATGGGGAAATATGGGATCCGCTACCGCTGCCACCACAGGACGAAGACGTCAACATGGAGGAGCATCAGGTACTTGAGCCACCACCACACGATCAACCACATCATGAAGAGCACCAGCTTCAGTATCAACACCAGTAAAACTGGCCTCCAGGTATACCTTTCTACCCTGAGTTGTTCCAGCAGTTCCAACATATGCAGGTTTCTCAAGATGCTATCAGAGCAACTCAAGACGCTATGAGAGCCAACCAGTTAGCTATGCGGGCATCTCAACACACCATGCGGGAGGAAATGTATGCAGGATTTTCCTACATCTTCGGAGGGCTACAAAACGTATATCCCAGCCACTTTGGCAACCCTCCACAGTTTCTGTTTGGAGACACAGGTAACTATGGGGCGGGTTCATCTGGAACACGCCACCGTGATGGTCATGATGATGAGGAGTAGGAGGAGGAGGTAGGGTAAAACAGTGCAGAAACTAATGTTTTATGTTATTTCTATTCAGTACTTTGTTTGGGATATGTTTTTAAAACTTTATGTCTGTTTTAAGTAGTTAAGTATTATGTTTGCTTTGTTTGAATAATGGATATGGTTTGGTTATCTAACATTTTGATCAATGGTAATGTTGACTGCTTTAGCAAGTAACATACTTGGCAAATTCGTAAAGAAATGCACACAGAGTAGAGACGACTTCAATCAAATCTACTCAAACAAGTCAACTCCAACTCTAAGGGAGTACCACTTTCCCTTTTCACATTATTAGTTCAGCTCTTCATAATTGCTTAACCAATATTTCACATTGGGGACAATGTGAAGTTCAAGTGTGGGGAGGGGTTTAAAAGGTTTTAAACTTTGTTTGTCCTTAATTGTATATATTTTCGAAAAAAAATGAAAAATATAACAAAAATGGTCAATTGGTGTTCTTTAGAAAGCATCAAATTTGATAAGAATCGACAAGCCCAATTAATTTTTGAAAAAGATAACTAAAAAGCGTGATAAAACAAGACGAAAGACTTGCATGTTTATCTTTATATTTATACCCATTCCTTCCGTTTACGTGAGCATATTTTTTAGCCTTTACAGCTTTCTTGTCAAATGCTTCTTTGTTTTTATGAAAAATGAGTGAGCCGGATGTTTTATGTAATTTAGAACTTGTCATTTGTATACTTTTTGAAACCATGAATATGTGAAATTACATAGAAATGATAGAGGCATTTAGGATAACCCTTTTGTCAGCCTTTTTCTTTGTTTATATCCCGCAACCAACACAATCCATTAGTTCGCCATGTTGAGCTTATTTTCCGTATTTTTCTTAAACTTTACCCAAAATATTAAGCCTACTTACCCAAATATAACATTTTCTCATTTACCCTTCTTTCCGTTAAAAACTTGGCCATAAGCTATCTAGATTAATATAAGTTGAAAAAAAAAACCCCGTTTGTCAAAACTCTCTAAGAGAATTAAGGAAAGATTGTCAAGAAAGAAAATAGAGAGTAGAAGTGTAAAAAGAATAAACTCTGACGACCTACACAAGTAGCTTAGCAACGTGTTCAGAATCCTAGAAAATAAAACACCAAGTTTTTGGCCAAGTTTTAACCTTTCTTACTACTTTCAAATATCCATTCCATACCCTTAACCATAGCCTAACGTTACAACCCATCAAAGACCTCTTGATTTATGCTTTTCACATATTAATTGGTGGAGACTAGATCTTTTGACAAGCTTATGATATTGCATGATTCATTGACTAGGCATCGCGTGTTTTACATACACATTATATGTATGATTCAAAATTTAACCGAGTGTGTGTGAACATTGTGAGAAATATAAGGATTTGCATGCTAAGTCAATCAAGAGTTGAATCATTGCTTTATGGTTACCCTTTCATACATCTAACAAAGCTTGTTTGTTTTAAATCTTTGATGATAACTTTTTGAAAACCAAATTTGACCACCAAACAAATTAGTGAACCTTATGAATATTCAGATTTGATTCCGTATTTTATTTTAAGTTTGCTTGAGGACAAGCAAAGTTCAAGTGTGGGGATGTTTGATATACGTTAAAATATACATGTTTTTAGACCCCGAAACACTTCCGTTTTAAGCATTTTTTACCGAAAACACAACGTTTAGGTGCCAAATCCGGTACTTTTATATTTTCAGGTCTTAAACAGAGCATAAAAGAAAATTCTGATGAAAACGGACAAATTCTGATGCATTTCTGATGAAAAGAACAAAATTCTGATGAATGCCAGGTGTGGCACGACTGTGCCATCTGACGGCACTACCGTGCCGATCCTCCGATCTCGGAAGCACTGTTAGTGTGACCAGGAGTGCCAACTGTTTCTCGGGCCGCACTACTGTGCCACCCGAAGCATGACCGTGCCAAGGCTTGACCAACATTTCTGATCACTAATCTGATGATGCGGTACTACCGTGTTACCAGCGGCACTACCGTGCCGATCTGATGACCCAGGAAACTTGTCCACTTGGCTGACTTGGGATCGGAGAAACTGACGTCACCTGACAACACCTATCGCACGACCGTGCGACCAGTGGCACGACTGTGCCAATGAGAAAATCTCCTATAAATAGCAGCATTCGCTACTGGTTCAGTTGTTGGGTTTTTCTCCATGTTTCTGGGCGATTTCTGGGTTCCGAAGAAGTCCTGACAGGCCCATTTGAAGCTTAAAGATCGAATGGAAGCATAACCGATCCAACCCATCAATTCCTTGCTTATTTATGGTTCGATTCCTTGTTCTTGAACATGTATTCTGATCATTATTCAAGTTATGAGCTGATGTTAGTTTATGTTTAATGTAGTTTATGTAATAGTAGATATAAACTTGTTTCTTGAATAATCTTTATGTTGTAATCTTGTTTGTATGAAACTTAAGTACTTTTTCATGCTTGAATCTTCATGATTAAATAACGAACATTTCATTAATGTTGAGTTCTTGATTATGTTTGATTGTCTTGGATAATAAATATGTGGTTAGTGGGATGGTAACTATTTCTTGATTAATCACTTGTTTGTAAACTTTTTTACACCATGAGACTCGAGAGGGGTATTGGTTTTATCATATATCTTGTTTTGATCAGGAATACTTTCTTGCACGTAAGGGTTCTAACGAATTATATGGTGTTGATTACATGTTCTTGCATGTTTATGATCCTTGCTTTCTTTGATAAGCGAGGTTAGAAAACTCCTAGCAGATGACTAATCTATCTTTAAAGGTTTGCATGAATGAATATCAATAGCTCGCTAAAGAATGATTTTAGGTGGTTAACGTGTGTTTATCGCGTTAACTTTCCGAAGAAGCATCATGTTAGAAAACTCCTAGCGGATGACTAACTGTCTCAAAATTGGAAAATTGATTAAGTGCTTTTGTAACATATCTGATAGATAACATGTTTAGGTTGTTTATGAAACGAAATAGTAGTATATTTATGTTTTAGTTGTAATTTAGATAACTTAGTTAAACAACCATTCACCTATCCTTTTATCTGATAAAAGAATCGCAAAGATTTAGTACATATAACGCCCGTGTTCCATGGATCGATATCTGGCTCTTACCAATACTTTGCTTCATATATGACGGGATACACTTGTCCTTTGTTGTGTGTGTTTTAATGTTAAGGTATAAACCATTTTTATAAATATAAAACACATTTCGTTACATGTGAAAATACTGTAAATAAATATATATAAAACATGCTACGTCAAGCAACAACAGCAAAGAACTGACATGCTCCAGGGTTTGCGAGCAAATTTGTTTGGAAACACCAACCAAAGTTCCAACTCATTTTCTGCTGGAACATTCTCCTCCGGACCCTTGTAAGTTCTACCATTACCACTTCCACTCCATCATACACGTCATAGGGTCCATCGTACTCCTACGTTAATGCTAATAGCAACGTCGATGGATTCTTTCACCAGGGACCATTCGGGTTCGATCCTCATGATGAAGAGCTAATCGCTCCATACCGTCCGGTCTCCATGTCATCATAGTCTAAATTCTCTCAAAGAATCGCTGACGCACCACTTCCTACAAAGCTAATGATGCCTCCGATGTAAAAAATATTTATGGTACATCCGACCCGGACGATCATATGTTCTCCTTCGCCGGAGCTGCGAAGGTCGCCCATGCCAGCTTGGTGTCACATGTTCGCCCAGACCCTTACAGGGTCAGAAAGGGTCTAGTTTGATGGTTTACAAGAAGGGTCGATTAACAACTTTACGGATTTCCAACGTTTATTTTTGAAAAGTTTCTGTCAGCAACGACGCTACTGAAAGGACATCACAGAAGTGCATCACACAAAAAGAAAAGATGGTGAAATAGTTGAAGATTTCCTAGACCGTTTCAACAATGAGAGTGTAGATCAGTGGAGCAGTTCATCAGCTGCACGTCTCAGGTTTCTGTCATGGGGTCCGAAACAACCAACTAGTAGAAAAGTTATGCAAGGATCTGCCAAAAACCATGGAGGTTCTAATGGAACGTGCTCGAGCTTTTGTTCGCGGAAAGAGTGCTTGTGGGCAGCCGAACGAAGTAGGTGTTAAACACCAAAAGGCTCGAACCTCATCGTGGAGGAGAAATATTTCTCCATAAAAAGACCGAAGCAACAACTGGGCAAAAAACAGGCCGCAACCGTACCATCGACCAGATCATAACAAAATACGAGGGCGGGCATACGAGGTTCAATACTTTCTCTAACCTATCTAAGTCTCCGAGCGAAATTCTAAATACCGAAGGAACCAGATTTCCAGTTCCACCGAAGCAACCCATATCGAACAAAACCTCCAAAAAGTATTATGAATACCATCGGGACAATGGGCATACCATAGATGAATGTTGGGCTTTGAAGCAAGAAATCAAAAAATATGTTTGTTTCGGTAAACTTTCCCACCTAGTTAAAGAGGGAAAGAAAACCACCACGACATCGAATAAACCCGAACAGCAAAGCAGGTATCAACATGATATAGTCGGTGTTGGACCCAGGGTATCAAACGATCAACTCATCACATGGTTGCATGGATGCAGCAGCCAATTTTCTTCCCCACCATCACTCCACAAAAAATACGAGACGGTCCAGTCATCATATCAGAGGTCACCGCCAGGCACCATGTTCGAAGAGTATATGTTGACAGTGGTAGTGCTTTCAAGATAAATTATGTTCAATGCTATCAACAACTCGTGCCTCAGACAAAGAAAAAGCTAATAAGGGTTTCAATGCCGCTAATAAGCTTTTCCAGCGAAGTAGTTCAACCGATTGGACACCCGCCCGGTTACTCTCAAAGACGGAGAGTGGACCCGTACTATCACACTTACTTTCCTGGTACTAGGCTCACAATCCATGCATAATGTTATCCTCAAACGACCAGGAATGTGCTCACTTGGGGTAGTGAGTTCCACAATCCAAAGTGTGATCAAATTCCCAACTGAATCAGGTGTGGCAACCTTATACTCCAAATCTGCCCAATTCGTTGCAGAAGTCCGACAGGCCGCAGTAGGAATGAACTCAAAACGAACTGGTTTAGCCACCGAATTGTGGTCTATCAACCCAGAATTTCTAGAACAAAAAGTAGCAGTTGGGGCACAACTCGTAGATTGCACAAAAACACTTCTTTGGGACCTACTCGCATGTTCAATCAATGTATTTGCTTGGCAGCATTCAGACATGCAAGGGGTCCCTCACTCGATGGCTGAGCATTGGCTAATTGTAAAGCCAACTATGAAGCTGGTAGCACAAAAGAAGCGACACATGGTGCCAGATCGAGCAAAATTAATTGCAAAAGATGTAAAGAGCCTCTTAGATGTTGGAATTATTAGAGATGTCCGGTACCAAACATGGGTTTCAAACCCAGTCATGGTAAAGAAGAAGAACGAGTCATGGCACATATGTATCGACTACATGGATCTTAATGGTGCCTGTCCTAAGGACTATTTTCCTCTACCCGAGATGGATGAAAATATTGACTCCGTCGCTACACTCCGCTTGAAATGTTTCCTAGATGCCTATAAAGGATACCACCAAATACAAATGGCTGTAGAAAATGAAGACAAAACAGCTTCCGTAACCAACGAAGGAATTTATTGTCTCACCCCTTTCTAAGGCGGAAACACGAAGTGTGATCTGAAAGGTTCTCATTGCATACGAATAGTAAGCATACTACATGAATGTAAAATAACTCCATATTTCCATTAATAGTCATCATCCAAAACAAAAGTTAAGTTGTAAGTTTACATCCCAAATGAGACAATTGTTTGAAAAGTTTACAACATCATTCCAAAAGCAAATATCAAGGTTTTGATCATTATATCACCACAGGAGGTGGGATATAACAACCAAATCCTATAAAAGTGGCAACGGAGTATCGACACATAAACACTTGAAACCAAAACAACCATCTTGAGCAGGGAGACTGCGCATACATCCACTTAGTTACCTGAAATACATGTAAGTTTTGGAAAATCGTCAACATAAGTTGGTGTGAATTCATGTAGTTTTGGTATAGAATGTTTGTATACTTGTATGAAAACATGGTATGTAATTTGTAAAACGTATTTGTGAACTGAGTTCTGTAAATGTAAGGAATACGAGATCGCTAATGGTTTGCAGGGCCACTAACATATGTCATGACATAGGAAGCATCCAAACCATAGGCATTTTTCTGTCGATTTACGACTCGAGACACAAAAGCACTCTAGGTAGAACGTGGCCCAGAGTGTGGCTGCCTGAAATCCATTAGATCTAACATTTTGTTCTGTGGTCTAGGTATATAGTTGATTAATGGTGCTTATGACACCCTATTCGTCACATGATCTATGTGTCATTCCTTAGTTTTGTGTTCTACATACCATAGTACATGTATATTCCCCAAGTTTAGAAAACAAGTAAAAGTTTAAAAGTGGGGACATGAACTCACAAGTTTGCATATCTTGCATCGTAAACGTTCACCGGCTTTGTCATGTAGGTGTCGCAACCTATAATTGTTCTATGTACGTTAGTCACTAGACTTGTATTACACAAGTACAAGTCACCATCTTAAGCTTATGTATTTGTCTTTTGTTTGTTCAACTCTTGTGAGGATCGCGCCCTTGTTTGTCGGGTCTTGCCCGTTGGTCGTGTCCTTGCACTTTAAAGTTGTATATAAATATATATTTTACTTCTCAAAAATATATATTTGTTCATTTAAACTTTGTCAAAGTAATAAGTGTTAAAAATAAACTTTATTTTTAACTTGTCCATATATGTTACTTATATAATTTTCCAAAAATATATATAAGTATTTTGTGAAATAATATTTTCAATATTATTTTTGTGCAAGTATATTTAGGAAAGTATATTTCTATTTCTATGTAAATACTTGTGTATTTTACATTATTTGCCAAAAATCAATACTTTGATTTTTATTACTTTCCGGAATTATATTTCTTAAAAATAATGTATTTTTAAGTCTTGTGTGGAATATATATATTTTGTCATGCTTGAAAATATATATATTTATTTTTGTTATTCACCCGGTTTTTGTATAATTTCTATTACTTAGTAATAGCTATATATTTGTCCAAATATATATAGTTTTGTCCCAAAAATTGTACAATGTCCATATGTTTGTCGAATATATTTATACAAATATATTTTCTTGTATTTGTCCATATTCTCATCTTGAGAGGAATTTTGTATACTTGTATATTTAGGTATCCTCATGTATTTGTATGTGTATTTTGGTATTTATACTCCTTGGGAGTATTTAGTGTATTTTTCAAGTTCCTAATACACTACTACATATAATACACATAATATACACTTAGCACAAAATTTGGTGACCACTAAATATATATATTTTTCCTAAAAATATATATACTTAATATTAATTTTTACTTGAGGAAATCATCATTTCTTAACTTGAAATTTCATACAAAAATCAGGAAACATTGGTAAATATTTTTAGGTGAATTTTTGGGGATTAAGTTTCACCAAAACTTATATTTTTCTAAGTGTCAAAATTTTATAAAAATTTTGACATAGTTTTCCCTAAAAATTGAGGTTTCCCGTGTTTTCAAAACATGTGTTTATTTTCTTTTCATCACCAAAAACAATTTTCACAAATAACATACACTAATTTTATCATGTAAAACATTATGGTGAACTTGATTTTTGCTAAAAATGTGTAGTCTTTTAGATCTACACTCTACATACCATGATCTTCCAAAATCAAGTGTTCTTGTAAATTTTAAACAAACTTTTTATGAAACTTTAAGCTACTAACCAAACCATCCATGAGTTTTATGGTTTCAAAGTCATGAAAATCATGTTCTAAAACCATTTTTGTGTTCATTAGAAAGATCTTTATGTTTAAAACCATGTTTCATCATGGATCTTTCAAGATCCATACTTAACAACCTTGAATCGTACATTAACAAGCTTCTTGATGAACCATTAACAAGTTTTTCATGGATTTTATTTTCAAAAGTTAGTTTTACATACACTTTGTGAGTTCAAGAATACAAGTTCATGCTTCAAAAATCATCTTTCAAGTTAACATAAGTGTTTCACAAGTTCATCTTCAAGTTTAACCATGGATCTTACAAGATCCATGCTTAAACTTGTTAGATCTAAGCTTCTAACAAGCTTAACATACTAGATCTAAACATGCACACAAGATTCAACAATAACAACTTCATCACACACACTAAAAATCACTTGTTTTCTTCATGATTATGTTAGATCTTCACATATTCATCATTTAAAGTTTAGTTACTTAGATTGTGTGACTTGTACATAACATAAACATGAACTAAAATAGTGATTAGGAGGCTTACAACTAGCTCTATTGGCTAGGGAAGTGGCACAAGAAGGATGAAGATGAAGAATGATGAAATCAAGTGGTTAAAAGCTCCTTCAAGAGGTCCTCCAACTTCTAGCACCTGTAGTCTTCTTAGATAGCCTCCATACACCTTAGAACAAGCTTAGATTGCCTTGGAATGGATTGGAAATGGTGGATGTATGTGTGGGTGATGGTGGCCATAGGTTATAGAGAATAGAGGAAGAAGATGTTGAATGTTGGAGTGTTTGTGAAAGTGATAAGTTACTTTAGTGTTTTATAATAAAACTTTCTCAACACAAGTTTATCCAATAGTTACTATGTTCCATCAAGCATGCATGTAAATATTATATTCAAAAGGTGAGGTGGGACCCTTGGGGCCGGTTTTTGAATGAGGGGGTATTATGTCAAAGTTTGAAAGTTAAGGGTTTAAAGTTTAAACTAGAAGGTTTAACTTGGTTTAAGTGTGTTTAGGTGTTTTTATGATTTTTAAGGTGTTTTATCACCATAACTAGCTTAATATCATAAAAACAATGCTTCTAGTTTAATTTTGATGTTTTGGGTAGCGTCCAGTTATTCGTTTCGTTAACAGTTCGTTAAAGTGCTAAATTGCGCAGTTTTACTAGGTATGAAGCACCTTTTGTGACAGTTTTAATTCTCGACACTTTGTAAGTTATTCTGGACAATAAAACATCAATTCTACATAATATTTTGGTGTTGAAATGCTGATTTTAGCTGATTTTTTGCTGAATTCTGCAGAATTCAACATTTAAAGGGAGTTTCGGGTGTCTTTTAGTGCGTATCTTAGCTTCCGGAAAGTTTATATGTTAAGCCTTGTATCCACACTTGGGTTTTAATGTGTTTTTGATGTTGGACCTACTCCTAGGACCTAAATCTATTGTCTGACTGCTTTCTGCAGAAGTACTGACACAGTGTGTCTTACCGGTGAGTGTACTAGTCTTTCTGATGCAACGCTTAATGTAATGCACAATGCAATATTCGAAGTATAAAACATGCATGAATTCATATGTAAGGCAAGTAATCACACACCGTTGACGTTTAAACACATAATTGCAGATAATAAATGATAAATAAATAGTATGAAAATTACCAGTTTGGTGCCAGTTGTCACATTTATTGTTTTACTAAGATACCCTTCGGTCTAAAAAGCGCAGGAGCCACGTATCAGATGTTTTTTGCACAAACAGATGTTCATTACCTTGAAGAACAATTTTACTAGATAAGTCTATACCTTCTCCGGACAAAGCCTGCACCTCACCCTCTTCCAAAGGCTTCTCACAATCTTCGGAAACCAACGGAGCGCTTCGGAGAGGAGTCGTGTCAATAATATTCTTCGAAACTACAAAGCTACCCTCCCCTATGGTCCCAGCTTGTGGGGGTATGTTGGGATTGAAACCTACAAAGGAACAGTTGATAAAGCCAAAACTGGTTCAGGTCAGTGGATCCATCTTAAGCAGTTGTTTTATACAAGTCTTCTCCCTTGACAGTGGCCCTAACATCTGATAACTCAAAGTACTGCTCTTCACAACTGCTGCTGATCTAAAAGACTGATGAAGTTAAAGTACTGAAGCTCAATCTACTGATATGTCTCAAGTACTGCTGAAGACCCAAAGCACTGCTGAAGCTATAACAGTGGAATGAAGAATCAGTAGTTTAGTTTATGCTTTGTATTGTATGAAATCAGTAGTTTAGTATCAGTGGTTGTATAGATCAGTGGTTGTAGGTTGTTAGGAGGTTAGATGTCACTTTCACGGTGATGTCAGCCAAAGATGCTCAGTGGTTGTTCTGTACTATAAATAGGATAGTACCCTGTACTGTTCTATTAGCTCTCTTTCACTAAGTCATTCTGTACGAACAATCAAGTGAGCTTAGGCTGAGGGGGAGATCTGTGCATGCATGCATTTAGTTTGTTTATTGTAATCAAATACAATCATTTGATTAAATGTTAAACATGTTTGCTGAAACTTATCTTCCATTGATTGTGTGTTAAAAGTTTATTTCATTTATTCGGCTGCAATTCATCTCTGTTTCATCTTCATTCTTATTAAACAAACACAATCTAGGAAACGCAGATCCTAACAATTGGTATCAGAGCTAGGACAGTCAAATTTGATCTAACAATCATTTTGACGTAAAAGTTCAGCTCAATTTCGTTGATACTTTCGATTTCTCGATTTTAGTTGAAAAACAGAATAGGGTATAATCACGTACAAAAGTTGATTATTCAGTGCCTGTAAAACAACCAAAATGACGTCACAATCACAGGATAACACAATGAACACTGGTTCACTCTTCAAACCACCTATGTTGGTCAGATCTGAGTATAACATCTGGCGGTGTAGGATGGGTCACATCTTAGCTCAACAAAACACAGGGTGTTGGCAATCGGTTGTCTTTGGACCACATGTTCCAATGGTGCCTAGTGTTGAGGATCTAAAAGTTATGGTACCTAAGAAAATTGAAAACTATTCTGACAAGGATTTTCAGAAAATTGAACTGGATGCCAAGGCGTTTAGCATCGTTGCATCTGCACTCCTAAATGAAATTTATGCTAGGTTGTTACACTGTAACAGTGCCAAGGAATTGTGGGATGCACTTAAGGAACAATTTGGTGGTACTGAAGAAGTAATTGAAAACAATAGAGAGGTTTTGAATCAATAGTATGAAACCTTTTTTCATGTCAAGGGTGAATCATTAACACAAAAGTTTGAACGTTTTAGATGTCTCATAAGTGAACTAAAACTTGTTAACACTGAATTTACTAAATCAACTTTAAACAGCAGGTTTTTAAGGTCACTTCCTGAAAAATGGGACACAATTGCTTTTGTTACCAGAAATTCAGTTGGGTTCAAAGAGTTAACACTGACTCAACTTCATGGTAGACTCCTGACCTATGAAAGGGAGTTGAACCAGAAAAAGAACTTACAAGAGTCAGGAAAGGTTGCTGATGACTACACATTTGGTAGCACAGCACTTCTGGGTAAAGAGGAATCTGGTAGCAGTAAGGATCAGGGTTATGATCATTACATTGACATAACTGCTGGTGGAGCTTTTAACAACTCTGATTCTTACTCAAACAACTATGCTTTCAAAGCTAGTAGTGAAAACCAGATTTCTGATAATCTCTCTTTTGAACTCAATGATCTTCAGCATTTTGATCCAACTGATTTAGAGGAAATGGACATATTACACCAACTTGCACTGCTGGGTGTTAGAACCAGCGAGTTTTACAAAAGAACAGTGAGAAAATTTCCAGGGTTACATGGGAATCTGAAAGTAGGGTTGGATAAATCAAACATAAAATGCTACAAGTGTAACAGGTTAGGTCATTTTGCTAGAGAGTGTAGAAGTCAAACTAGTGGACCAATCATCACACATCCTTGCTCTAGCCCTAGACCACAAAATAACCAAACCACTGTGCATTATTCCCAATATGCCCCTGCTACTCATGTAAACACTGCTCACTATGCACACCCTACAACCCCTGTTCCTGTTCACTATGTCCAAACCACTGTTCCTCAGATACAGTATGTCCAGGCCCCAGCTCCTTGGGTTCAGGTGCAACAAGTTGCACCTCAACAAGCTACACAAACCGTTGTTCAACCAGATCAGCAAAGCTTTTTCACCCAATGCTTTGTTGATTGGAGTAGCTTACCTGATGAGCTAGGTGATGAAAATTTTACTCTCTATGCTAAAAATGACGCTTCTAGATATGATTTTTGTTTTGTAGCATTAGAGTCTATACCAGAAGGGCTAGAAACTGAAGAAGGACAGTTAAATGAAGAAACAGTGGATACAATTGTTGAAGCAGTGGTTACTGCTGTTGTTGGTGAACAACCGTTGGGAGAAAATTCAGAACCCCTGCTGGAACCACTGTCTTACCCCTATTCTGCTAAAGAAGAGGAGAAGAAGCAAGATGAAAAAGAAGAGAAGAAGTCAGAGGAAATTGAACAAGTCTGTGATTGTGCCATGATGGCTGCAACTAAGATATCACCCCAGGTTCTTAAAAACCTTTGTTAAGACAAATGCATTGTAGCATTTGCAAACATCAAGGAGGTGAATGAAAACCTTAGAGATAAAGTGTTAAGTGATGAAATACAATTTGAAAAATCTTTAAAAGAATTTAAAATTAAATTGTTAGAAAAAGAAAATGAGATTTGCAGCCTCAAACATGAGCATAGCATAACTAAGGACCAACTTCAGGTAATGATAGAAAAATATCAGGCCTGTAAAAAGGAGTTGGAATCCACCCAAATCACATGTGAAAAATGGGTGGAATCCTGCAAAGGTTATGAAGTTATGCTTGAGAAACAGATCAAAAGCAATGTAAAATTTGGTGTAGGGTTTAGAAAACATGACCAAGTTGAATACACTGCTGCAAATGAATCTGTTCAAACCACTGTTGAAATCATACCCACCAACAAGGATGGTCAAGAAGTTAAAATAACTGACAAAAGTGGCAACAAAATCACTCTGGAAAGATCAGTGGGGTCCTCAACTTTTGAGGAGATTGAGAAATACCAATTTAAACCCACTTGGTATGATGAGTGTGACATCCTTAAAAATTTTAAACCTATGGATTTCACCACTGTGGATGGTGTCAAAGCTCCAAAGGCCAAGGTCATTCCTCTTAAGGACATCCCAACAATGGTTCAAAACTCTGTTGCAAAGGAGTCTGAAAAGAAGAAAAGGAAAGAAAAGATTAAAAACTTGTTTTGTGACTTTTGTGAAAAGAAAAATCATTTGACCAAAGATTGTTTTCATTTAAAAGCTTATGACATTAACAAAACAAGTATCATTGTGCCTTCAAAGAGTTGCACCATCTGTGGTAAAACAAATAATCTCACTCATGAGTGTGTGTATCTTAAAACCTTTGATGTAAAAAAGAATGAGTACACTTCAAAAACACCCATGAGTTCATCAAGTTCACCAGTCAAGAAACAACCATATTTTGTGTCTGTCCAAACAGCTGTTACAAAACAGCTAAAC
>JARYGA010002951.1:0-22090 GCA_030545235.1 Helianthus tuberosus
TTAAACATAAATAAATAATAACTAAATAATTAAATACAGTTCCACAATCCTGCGTACCTGTTGAAGGCCAAGTGGACCTAAAGGCCTTGGTCCTTTTAAAACTTCATCCCAAAACGATTGGTCTTCTGAAAGCCATAAGATGACGGTTTCTGTAAGCCTCATCAACAACAATGTTGAAAAACGTTCCCTACCAGCAAACATTTCGGTTGCTATAGCAGACATCCTGTAAAGCTTTGCGTAAAGTTCCTGAAAACAGTAATAACACCAACATAGGATTAATCTTTATCGGATAACTATAAACTAACTAGGGTGTTAAACGTGCCGTGTTCGTGGGTCGGCGGACCCAAAAATTTTAGGCAAACCCGAACATGACCCGAACCCAAAAATCGTATCATACATATCAACCCGAACACGACCCGAATATTCATGAGTTGAACCGAACAAGACCTGTTCAACCCAATTTTTTTTTCACAAAATGATATATTGAAATTAAAAATTTACTACAAAAAAACACAAATGTATATAATACAATTACGTTTTAATTGAAATTAAAATTTTACTAAAAAAACACAAATGTATATAATACAGTTATGTTTTTTTTTATAAAACTTAATGTCAATCTCTCTTTTTATGTAATAATTATGGCATAATACATCCACGCAATTTAACTTATGACATAAAAAATATGGTAAAAATGTATAATATAATATATAAATGGGTTAAGCGGGTCAACCCGCCAACCCAATCGGGTTGACCCGAACCCGGCCCGTTTAGTAAAATGGTTCGCGGGTTCAACCTGAAACTGACCCGAACCCATGTAGACTAAACTAAACCCAAAACCACGAATTTCATGTTAGGTTCATGTCGTGTTAGAAATTCACACCCCTAAAACTAACGGTTACTTATATATGTTAGCTATCTAAGTACCTGAAATATCTGAGAAGGGAACCATTCAATTTCCTCAACACCTTCATCCATGTTTAGATACATTTCTGGAGCTAAATGGGTATCACCATCCTCAGTAAAAATGAGTTCTAAAGCATGTTGTCTGCAGAAACTATCCTTCAATCTATCTACAATGCTTGCAAGGCGTCGTTTCCATTCCCTTTGTTCGGGATTCCGGTTTTGCCGATCTGAAGGTCGTCTACGAGGGTCATCATTGTAAATAGCTTGAACTCCAGGGGTGAGTTTCATGGCTGCACGGGGTAATAGTTCATCAGCTAACAATGATGCATTTGCAAGCAATGCCATTTGCTGGCTTTCGGTCTCGGCTATACTAACTATTTTGTTCCTCGATCCTTCGTAGTTTGCTTCTTCTTCCATGGAGCCCGGAAGTGCTCTTATGAGCATGCTGACGTATGAACTGAATACGTGGAATAATCCCTCTAGCATTTTTCCTCCCAACTGCATGCTTAGAAGTGGCCCCACATCCTCGAAGAAATCCTACAGTATGCAACGTGAGTCAATGTCAAGGTGACACACAAGTAGACGTGTAAACTGCATTTTCGTCCCTATGGTTTGTCCAATTATGCCAGCCCAGACCAAATTTCAAATTTGTACCATTTCCGTCCTTGACACTCTTGAAACATGCCACTTCCGTCCAAAAACTTAACGTCTATTAAAACATGCCATTTAGTGAAGTGTAAAACCGTCATTTTCCTTTTTTTTATTTTTTCTATTTTAAAACCCTATCGAATGGGGAAAAAGGAAAATGGTGTAAAAAAGGAAAATGACATTTTTCACCCTCATTAAACGGCAGGTTTTAACAGACGTTAAGTTTTTGGACGGAACTGGCATGTTTCAAGAATGTTAGGGACGGAAATGGTACAAATTTGAAGTTTGGCCTGGACTGGCATAATTGGACAACCCACATGGACAAAATGGCAGTTAACTCTTTATTTTATAAACAAACTAACATGAATATTTTTTCGTTCATTCCGTTAAATAAATGAACATGAACACACATCCTATTCATTCATTTATGTTCGGTCATTAACATTCGTTTGTTTACGTTCGTATATGTTCGTTCGTGCACATTCGTTTACGTTTTTCATTTAGATTCATTTGTTTATGTTTGATAAATCATGTGTTCACTTTTAGTCTGTATTCGCTTATGTTCATTTGTGTTTGTTTAGAATAATAACAAGCGAACACGAACAAAAAAATCCATTTGTTTAAGTGTTCGGGTTCGTGTTTGTTAGTTTGTTCAGTTAAGTTAAACGAACGAATGCGAACAAGCCCTGGTTCATGTGTGTTCGCTTCATTTACAGGCCTGAATAACAAACGAAAACGAACAAGTTCATTTTCTTAACGAATGAACACGAACAAGAAAATCAATTTGTTTAGGTGTTTGTGTTCGTTCGTTTTTTCAGTTGAAGTTAAACAAACGAACGCTAACAAGCCCTTGTTCGTGTGTGTTCGGTTCGTTTACAGGCCTAAATAACAAACGAACATGAACAAGTTCATTTTCTTAACGAACGAATACAAACAGAAAAATCCATTCGTTAAGTGTCTGTGTCCATGTCCATGTTCATTCGTTTGTTCAGTTGAAGTTATATAAACAAACACGAACAAGCCCTAGTTGGTGTGTGTTCGGTTTGTTTACAGGCCTAATAAAAGCATACATGAACGCCTTGATTAATATATTCACCTGGACCATAGAATTAAACCTTTGAGCACTACTCGAGAGCTTATGTTGATGTATTATGGCATTATGGGATGTACTTGAAAGATCCCAATCATCAGCAGCAGCCAATGCAGCAGTACTCTCTTCAATACGTTTCAAATTGGCATCAAGTGCTTGTTCAACACTAGGTCTAAAAAGCCTCAAAAGCACAGGACAAAGTGTCAGACCACGAGCTTCCAACAAAGAACAATGTCCCAAAGCTATTTGTACACATTCAGCAGCAGCCCGTAATCCGCCAGCAGCAGCAGACGAAGCTAACGCATGTCGTTTAACAAGAAGAGCCAAATATTCCGTTTGTTTCGTAGCCCACATCACAAGCTCAGAGCTATAACTCGGTTCTTTACCAAATACAGCATTAGCATCGCTTGCCGTTTGAGCAATAACAGAAAACACCAGTTGTGAAATAGCCGCTGTGTATGCTCCACCATATGACGTGCTTGACGGACGAAGATTTTGCATGTCGGATTGAAGCCGTTGAGAATGCGCTTCGAGTAGTAGACTGTGGGCCCGTGGACCATCTCCAAGTTTTTTAAGAGCGGTAATAGCCGCACGAAGCTCACCACCGCGTGTGGTCGGTTGTGAAGCAGCATTTGCAAGCTGATCCGCTAATCTTTGCCGACATTCAGTTATAGCAGTTTGGAGAGACGCTAATAGAACAGGACTCAACGAATTTTTTCGTTTTGCTTCAGAAACTACGTGTTCGCCTTCATCAAGGGTAGCCAGAGCTTCCTCTACTCGTCTTTCGGCTATCAAAACATCGAGGATATCGGGGAATTCGATTAACCAATTTTCTAAGTCTGAAGGATCTCGATCCATGTCAGCAGATACACCGTTTGACAATGATCCACGTGGGACAGTGACAGACAATGATTCCACGTGGATCCCATCAGCTAGACCGTGAATTAACGTAGCCTGAGTGGATAGTAAGTTTCTTATCGATAGTAGTTCGCCTTCTAAATCTGATATCACTTTTGATGTGCTGTAATTTGTTAGCAATAAACGATATCAGCAGTGCGCTAGGCAGAAATGACACAAATACAAAACATATGGAAAACGATACCAGTAACAAGATATTGAATTTCTTATTCAATTTATTATCTCTACGAAAGGGACCAACCGTATGAATGCTGTATAATTAGCGTAAACACTCCTACGCATTTCCTCTGCAGAAGCTCTCTTCAGATCTAAAAGATACGAGCATAATTGCCTGATCTCCTGGTAAGTAGATGACGCAAGTGTCAGTTATATTAAAACAACTAATCAACAAAATAAAATATGCATTGAATAGTAGATAATATGCTTATGATAAGTGTATACATGCACATATACACATCTGCCTGCATTTTATAATAACATAATATATTCTAAATATGCATTGAGTAGTAGATAATATGCTTATGATAAGTGTATACATGCACATATACACATCTGCCTGCATTTTATAATAACATAACATATTCTAAATTTAACAAACACATTTCATAAGTGTATCAATACATCTGATATTTGATGACCTAGCATGTTAGCACGCATAAATAGAAAACAATTCTACAAATGCAAATGCAAAAGCAGTACATAATGCATGCCAATAATCTCAATTTCTAGACAAAACTAATACAAACTATAATCTAACTCGGTAACTCCATCCTCTGGAATATACTTATGCTTATATTATGTATAGCATAGTTGTTAATAGCGAATAGCGACAAATAGCGACAAGGGACCTGTATGCTACATAGCGAATAGCGCCGCTATTTTATAATAGCGATACACTAGAAACAGAATTTTGAAATTTTTTTATGTATATTATATCAAAATACCCTGGTATATATATGCTATTTTACATGTAGATTTAACAAAAACCTATAATCCAGCTCTTTTATAGCTATATCTAATTGCTATTTATATAAAAAAAAACTGTCGCTATTCTCGCTATCAGTCGCAATAACCCATAGCGACACAACATCGCTTCGCTACGTAGCGCGCTATAGCGTTCGCTATAGCCGCTATTGACAACTATCAACTATGATGTATAGATATAGGGGATATATAATCTCCTTGTTTCGATTTACTCGTAGAGTAACTACCACAGGGCACAGATCATGTAAATTACTGTATTCAACAAGTTTAAAGCTGTTATTCCAGATTGAGAGTAAAAGGATTAATTAGTCTTTGAAAATACGATGATTTTGCGATCATTCATGTATATTCCTAGAGAGAATGTCAAGCTAATTTATAATATGTGTAAAAGTGAGGCATATGATCCTATGCCCTGCACGGTAGTGATCCTGTCAAGATCTTAATCATAGCATTGAGCAAAGGCATTGGGATGTTCACCTGTTAAAAGATTCTTAAGATGCGAAACCTAGTGACATATGTTCATCTACAAAGTTCTTTTCTCTTAAGATTTGTGGGCCAACAGGAACAGATTTTGATATAAATGATTAAATTCAGCTTCTACTATCAACAAAATGTTACTGGTATAACCTAAACTCCTATTAGTAAAATGCATATATGCGATAAACTTAGAACATATCTAAGATCTTGACAGGATCACTACCTAACATGCTTATATAGGTAATGCACGAGCCATGTCTAACAAACTTCGACGAGCCGAATAACACCTTCTACATTCAAACTTAATACACACCAAATTTCGGTTTAAACTAAATGCCAATGAATTGTCACAATGTCATATAGACATTATATATCCAAACATGTTAAACTTGAAGATAAAACATACCTACAATTCTAAACCGCATCATAATCGAAAACAAAACCTACAATTCCACACACATTTCCGCTACAAACAGATTCAATCTCACAAAACATGAAGCAACTTGAGAACACAAACCTTCTCGTTCAACGAATTACACTTCGAGTTAACAAACGCATCAGCGTCAAACTTATCGGACTTGAAGATATTCAGATTTTCTTCCAGTTTGGGACCGGTTTCCTTCGAATTGCTCTTCGCAGGAGTTCCGCCTCTCGATCTAGATGATATTTTGGAAGCCATAACGGTGAGTGAAACAAGATCGAATGAGAATGACGATGCCTAGGGTTTGAACCAGTAGCTTCAACAACCGGTCAATTGAAGATGTGATTTGTTTAGGTGATCAAAATGTTAGATCTGAATGTGTGGAAGAAGATATTGTGTGAAGTATGATCGCTTCAGATGACGGATCAACGGCGGCGTATGGATTCGCCGGAAAACCACCGGAGGGAGAAGAAGGAAGGAAGGTTGGTTTGAAATGAAGATTGTAACAATACGTGTGTAATTATTATGATATATTACGGTAAAAACCAATATGTGTGTTATTTTGTGTTTTAATCATGTGTGATTTTTATGCGTAATTAGGGTTTGAATGATGTAATGTGCGTAATTTACTCACATGTCGTTGCACACAAAAGGGGCTATTGTACGATAAGCAGGGGCGGACCTATCTATGATTGTGAGTGGGCGGTCGCACCCCTTGAAAAAGGTAAATAGTGCCAATTTTCGTCGAAAATCCCACCCGCACCCCTTGGATTTTTCAACCGCACCCATTGAAAATTTTCAACCGCCCTCCTTAGAAAAAAATATTATGAATTTATAAAAAAATAAACACCGATTATTATGAATAGAGTAAATTACGATTTTAACCCATGTAGTTATATCATTTTTACCCTTTTAGCCCATAAAAGAAATTTTTAACATCTGAGTCTCAACGTCTTTTTTTAACCCTTTTGGCCCCTAACACTAACCTCATCCATTAAATGTTAGACTTTTCACTAATCTATACAATATTCAACACACACTCTATCTAACTATTCACACAGTGGCAGACGTACGAAATATGCACCAACAATCACAATTAATCTTTGTAAGAAAAGGATTACATTTACAACGAAGCGCTTGAAAAGATAAGTAAAGTTACGAATTTAGTTTTTTTTTTTTTTTTTTGAGTTAACGAACGCGAGTTATTGGAGAAAAATTATATAGCATAAATAAAAAAAATATAAAAAGTTGTCACGTGGCAACTTCTTAATGGGCTAACCCCTATCCATTGACTTTGTCTTTTAATATATTGATTGATGATTATGATAATGATAATTCTTTTAAATGAATGTTGAACAGAAACAAAACTTTGTGGTCAATGTGAAAAACCAATAATGTGTGGTTAATTTGGAAAAAATGAAAAGTTAACTATTCCTAAGCCCTTCTTAACTTAAATAAGCTTAGCCAAACATGCCCTTAATCATGTGTGATTTTCATGCGTAATTAGGGTTTGAATTATGTAATGTGCGTAATTTACTCACATGTCGTTGCACACAAAAGGAGCTATTGTACCATAAGCAGGGGCGAACCTATCCAAGTATCCATGATGGTGGGTGAGCGACCGCACCCCTTAAAAAAAGGTAATTAGTGCCAATTTTCGTCGAAAATCCTAACCGCACCCCTTGGACTTTTTCAACCGCACCCCTTGAAATTTTTCAACCGCCCTCCTTAGAAAAAATATTATGAATTTATAAAAAAATAAACACCGATTATTATGAATAGAGTAAATTACGATTTTGGCTCATGTGGTTATATCATTTTTACCCTTTTAGCCCATAAAAGAAATTTTTAACATCTGAGCCTCAACGTCTTTTTTTTAACCCATTTGGCCCCTAACACTAACCCCATCCATTAAATGTTAGACTTTTCACTAATCTATACAATATTCAACACACACTCTATCTAACTATTCGTACAGTGGCAGACGTACGAAATATGCACCAACAATCACAATTAATCTTTGTAAGAAAAGGATTACATTTACAACGAAGCGCCTGAAAAGATAAGTAAAGTTACGAATTTAGTTTTTTTTTTTTTTTTTTTTTTTGAGTTAACGAACGCGAGTTATTGGAGAAAAATTATATAGCATAAATAAAAAAAAATATAAAAAGCTGTCACGTGGCAACTTCTTAATGGGCTAACCACTATCCATTGACTTTGTCTTTTAATATATTGATTGATGATTATGATAATCATAATTACTCTATTACTCTGTTATTAAAAAACCAAGCTTAGGAATAGTTAACTTTTTATTTTTTCCAAATTGACCACACATTATTGGTTTTTCACATTGACCACAAAGTTTTGTTTCTGTTCAACATTATTTTTTTCCAAATTGACCACACATTATTGGTTTTTCACGTTGACCACAAAGTTTTGTTTTTGTTCAACATTTTATTTAAAAGAATTATCATTATCATGTTGAACAGAAACAAAACTTTGTGGTCAATGTGAAAAACCAATAATGTGTGGTCAATTTGGAAAAAATGAAAAGTTAACTATTCCTAAGCTTGGTTTTTTAATAATAGAGTAATGTAAATTTTGAACGGTCAATTTGAACAGAAACAAAACTTTGTGGTCAATGTGAAAAACCAATAAGTGTGGTCAATTTAGAAAAAATGAAAAGTTAACTATTCCTAAGTTGGTTTTTTAATAATAGAGTAATTTTTCTTTTTTATGAAATCATCAATATTTGTAAGAAAAAGGTGAAAAAAAATTAATAAAGATTGTGTTCTTTTAATTATAATTATTTTGGCTATTTAAAGGGGATTTTATCATTAATTATTATGGGTGGGGATCAAATAAGAAGTTTATTTTGGCTAGGAAGGATAGGAAGCAATAGGATTATGTTTGGCAAATTTTAAAATAAAGAGAAAGGTTATTTTAGTCAATCCCATCATTTCTTCTTCCTTCTTCTCTCCAGTTACTTCAAAACCCACCATTTTCAAAACCCACCATCTTCAACCTTTTCTTCACTTACTATCTCAATAATCACTACATTATAGTGCGATTTTCGTCATCAATCAATGATTCAAACACCCGATCAACGTGTTCTTCAGCTTTTTTTTTAAAGAAAACCCAGTTTAATTTCATTCAAAATCTCGTTTTTTTCCCGTGATTTTGAAGATAATCACTCGATCCGTTCGATTCAATCGCTGATAAGTGTTTCTTTCATTCAAATTTCGTCAATCTATGAAGAAATCGGCTTCGATCCATGTAAGAAATTCTTTAATTTCATTTTTGCGATCTGGGTTTTTGATTTACTCATTGTGTTTTACGATCTTCACGGGGGTCCGGGGGCAGCGCATTTTAGAGATAAAAATGCATGAGAAAAATTAATTTTCTGTAAATTTGCCTCTGGAAAACTGCATTCATAGACAGTTTTATGCCATTGCATTTTAGAACTGCATTCCTGGTTCAGACAATTCACAGACAACTAATGTCCTGGTTCAATGCGTTTTAGAGATAACACTTTCTTTGATGTTTTTATGCCATTGCGTTTTAAAACTAAGACATTTGTATGCGTTTGTCATTGCGTTTTAGAAAAACACATTTTTGAACTGTTTTTAGTCATTGCGTTTTAGGTAAAACACATTTTTAGGTGTTTTCAGTCCATTGCGTTTTAGAGAGAACACTTTCTTTTGTTTTTTTTAGGCCATTGCGTTTTAGAAAGGAGACATTTTTAAGTGTTTTCTGGCCATTGCGTTTTATAAATAAGACATTTCTTTGTGTTTTTTGTGCATTGCTTTTTAGGTAAAGCACATTTTTATGTGTTTTCAGTCCATTGCGTTTTAGAAAACAGACATTTTAAGTATTTTCTGGCCATTGCGTTTTAGAAATAAGACATTTATTTGTGTTTTTTGTGCATTGCGTTATAGGAAAAACACATTTTTATGTGTTTTCAGTCCATTGCGTTTTAGAAAGTACGCTTTCTTTTGTGTTTTTAGGCTATTGCGTTTTATAAATAACACATTTCTTTGTGTTTTCTGGCCATTGCGTTTTTCAAATAAGACATTTCTTTGTGTTTTTTGTGCATTGCGTTTTAGAAAAATGTGATTTTTTAGGTTTTTTTTTCCATTGCGTTTTACGCAACTGGGTTTTTTCCATTGCGTTTTACGCAACTGGGTTTTCAAAAAAAATTCGAAAATATAGCAATAGTATACTCGTTTTAAAGATAAAAAACGCTAGTTTTTTTGGTGCAATTTTTATAAAAAAGAATAATGTCGTATGAAAGAGTTATTAACGTTTAAAAAATGGGGGGGGGGGGAATTGGAGGAGAGAGAAACTATTGGTTTGGATTGACTAGAATACCCCTAAACAAACTCACGCAACTCTTTTCTTCCCTTTAATTTCCATCATTTAATCTTAGCCCTTGATTAACTAAATGGATGGTCAAGATCACTTCCTAGCTTTCTTAACCAAATAAACTTCCTATCATATCTCCACCCTAATTATTATTAGAGTAAAATGCACGGATAGTCCCTGTGGTTTGCTGAAATTTCACCTTTAGTCCTCAACTTTTCAGAATTACGCTCTTAGTCCCTGTGGTTTGATAACTTGTTACTTGGATAGTCCCTAAAGTAGATGAATGTTACTCGGATAGTCCCTGTGTTTTGACAAGTTGTTACTCGGATAGTCCCTGTGGTTTGACAAGTTGTTACTCGGATAGTCCTTGTCATTTCACACCCACTTAACCAGAAAAACTAACATTCATCCGCTTTAGGGACTATCCGAGTAACAACTTGTCAAACCACAAGGACAAAGAGTGTAATTTTGAAAAGTTAGGGACTAAAGGTGAAATTTCACCAAACCATAGGGACTATCCTTGCATTTTACTCTTATTATTATTTTCGCCATATAAAGGGGATTTTATCATGAATGTCCAAAACCGAGTTCTCTTAGTAGGCTGCACCTTATTCGTGAATGCCTTATTTTATCCAACATTGAGCCCAAACAAATTAAAGTTGATGATTTTTTTTGAAAGATTTGATTTTTGCAAGATGCAAACCACATGGAGGTTTTAGTGGGTTGATGATGGAGGAGATGGTGGTTGGTTTTAGAAAGAGAGAGAGGATGAGGGATGGACAATCTTTATATATTTTTAGTGGGTTGACGGTGAAGGAGGTGGTGGTGGGTTTTAGATAGAGAGAGAGAAAAAAAAGATAAGGGTGAGTCATCTTTATATTTTTTATTGTAAGAAGCTTAACATAGGTTAGTGATAAGAACAATACGAGTGCAAAAAGTAAACGCTATAATTATTAAAGTCTTAGGACCAACTCTGTAATATCTGCAAACCATGGGGACGAACCAAGCATCTTAGGTTGCTCCATGTTTTGTTTGGGCTTCAAGGTGTTAGATTTAGCATATTATATTAACAAGGTGAAAGGCCCCATAAAGCTTATTTTTTAGCCTTTAGTTTGGAATTTTTAAAACCTCCGTCGATTTGTAAGTTTTTTTTCTCATTTAACCATTTACATAAAAACTTTACATGTTTTCTTGTTTAAAATTATAAATTTTCACATTTAAATTTGAGTCTCCTTTGATTTGCAAGTTTTTTTTCTCATTTAACCATTTATATGGAAAAAGTTTACATGTTTTGTTGTTTAAATTTGTAAGTTTTTTTCTTCTCATTTAACCATATACATAAATCATTTGCTACAATATATTTTTTTTGTTCATTGTTACTACAACCATCGTCCTATTACTAATTCTATATAAATAAGTTTATATTTAGGGGTCCATTTTTTCTACTCGCACAGAGCCCTAAAATTCTCAAGGATTCTTAGAGACGGCCCTGAGGAAAACAATACATAACAGCTGAATCATATGTAGATTCACTACATAAAATAACATACCAAATTCAAAGGTTAGACAAGTTTATGGGGTTGTTTGGCAACTTCTGAATGAATAAGTGCTGAAAGAATAAGAGGTCTGAACCAGTAAGAGGTCTGAACCAGTAAGTGCTGAACCAGTTTAAGTCTGTTTGGTTGGATCTCTGAATGACTGTGTACAATGACGATTTTACCCTTCTGAATTACTTGCTGAGTATAATGTATCTGTTTGGTCATAACTCCTAATAATGAATAATTATTAAAGAAAAAAAATACAAACCATCATAGAAAATCCAAATTACACATAAATCCTTCTTGAAAACATACTAATCCAAGTAGAAATTAATAACTCGCGTACAATTTTGGTTTTAAGCATTTGACATTAACTGAGTAGCTATCTCGTCACGCAAAGTAGTCATATATTCAATGCCTTGTGAGCCCCATTTCATGTCGTGAACAGACTGGCCATCACTTTCCTCCTGTTGCATTTCTCCAAAAAAAGTTTCCTCGTTGTACACCACAAATAACTGATCATGAATATTCCATTTCCTTATAAAGTTATGGATGGCAAAACACGCAATCACTATGTCTCTTTCTATTGGAAATGAAAAGGGGGCCATTTATTTTAGGATTGGGAATCTTGCCTTCAAAACACCATATGCGCGCTCAATCACATTTCTGAGTTGTGCGTGAGCATGGTTGAACTTTTCTTCCTTAGTCAATGCACGTTGTCGTCGAAAATCGGCTAACCAATATCTCGTATTACGGTAGGGAGTCATAAACCCACGAGTGTTGGTGTATGCGGCATCACAAAGGTAACATTTGTCTGCAAATGTTAGTATCAAAACTATTAAATAAAAAACTAGATAAACAATTACATCAAATTTAAGGAAAGGTTAAAAACCTGGTGGGGGGAAAATAAAAGCCGGAACTCGGATTAAATGCAACTTCTTTCAAACCACGTGAATCATGTGCAATACCTTCCCATCCGGCCCACACGAACGTGAATATCATATCAAAATTACAGATTCCTAAGACATTTTGAAAGCATTCACCCTTTCATCTTCCCCTGTAACGAGTCTGTTGATCACCAAGTACGACTGCATGTACAAGAGTTCCATCTAACGCACCTATTGCTCCAGGAAATATTTGTTTTAGCCTTCTATGGTTTTCTGAAGCATTCGTGATTGGATTAGAATATGTCGGAACTATAACTTCTCTTGCGAAATTCATCATCGCAATTAAGACCTCATGAAAACATCTATGAATTGTTTCTGTTGAGTGTTGAAACCTTCGCTTAACCATTCGAAATCGCTCATTATGTCCTATGACAATAAAAAACATAGCCATCTTTTCTTCAAAGGTTATTGACCTACTACTCTGCAACCAATTTCTTTGCTTAAAATGATTGCACAATAGTACATACGCATCACGTGACATGCGCATCATCTCATGACATTGTGTAGAAGTGCCATGCAACAATTCTTGTGTGTACTCATGACCGGTCAATGCCGAATTCAGATCTCTTATCCTTTCATGATTGGTCAACACCGAGGCTAATTGTAGCCAATGCCAACAAAGCATCAAGAAAAGCATAATCTCCTCATCCGAGTCCATAGGCTACCTATCACCCAAAATAATCAAGACAATAGAATCCAAAATAACATTGCATGAACATAGAATTCAAATAACATTCCAAAACATAGCATAAAAAGTTTAGCATCTAATACAGACTTTAGCATTCAACAAGACAAATACAAACATAGCTCAAAGTTTAGCTATCCAAAAAAAACACATACTAACATAGCTCAAAGTTTAGCTATCAAAAGGCAACTAGAACATAACATTAAAATAATCCATACTTCGCTCCCGCGTTCTTAACCCACATTTCACAAGTGTACGGCTTAAGTTCTAACCACACTTTCACCAAAAAAGCAAAAGTGTCGTTTGATGTTTCGCATCAAATTCTTCCCATCCCAAAGTCTCCAGCTTCTCCATGCATGCATGTATATCATTAGACTGGTTGTGTTTCTCAAGCAACATGTTTTTCCACCTTCCTTATATCCTCCCCAACTTCCATGAGATGTGCATTGAATGTTTGTTTCCCTTTTTTAGACCGACCAGATGACTCGTAACTAACACCTTCAGTTGATGATTTTCATTTTTGTTTAGACCAATCAGAAGACACTTCACTAGCCCCATGTTCCATTTGAGTGCCATCAATGTCCAAAGGAGCAATTTGATCAATCATTTCCACAGAAGGATGAGGAATTGTAGAAGATGGCCCCCAACTATCAAAACCATTTGAAGTAGATCCTTCAAACAATTGAATACACAAGTCGGGATAATCAAGTGGCACTCTTCTCAACTTTTCTACGAATTTGTTGGACTATGTGAAAAAAAATCTAAGAATTACTATGAGGTTATTGAAATATATATATATATATATATATATATATATATATATATATAGGAGCCGCTAAAATGAAAACCACCCACAGTTGTAAGAACCACGAGAACCACTCTCAACCAATCAATTAAAAGGGTATTTTGGTCTTTTACCCTAAATGTCAAATCCTCACTCTCTCTCCATTTATTGTCACCAGAAAAGTTGTCTATCTCTTTCCTCTTATTTATTTCTTTTAATCTCTCTCTCTCTTCAAGTCTTCATAGATCAAGAAACAACAAAAAGAAAATGTTGGAGAGCAGATTGATTTCGATTATAAAGAGAAGGAGCAAATCCTTCAATCAGCTAACATCTTCCTTTTCATCTCACGCCAGATCCACCACTCGCTTCTCTTCAGATACTACTTATAACCATGTTGCAAACCCCACCGCCAGAATCAATGCCTTTCACAATCTCAACAAGGTTTTCTTCACTTATTATTATAACTATCAGCTGTGCTTTTTCAATCATCAGATGCATTGGTCGCCGCCGCCGCCGTCTCCTCCGCCACCGTCACCGTCTCCTCCGCCACTGTTCAACACCGTTCATCGGAGATAAAACATCGGAGTGACGATGTCGGAGGCGGTGGGTGCTCGATGGCAGGTGGTGGGTGTTCGAATCTGGGTTTGAATCTTTGTGTTTTAATTTTGTTGAATCTGGTGGTGGGTGTTCGAATCTGGGGTTTATTTTTGTTGAATATGGGTTTGAATTTTGTTGAATCTGGGTTTTAATTTTTGTTGAATCTGGTGGTGGGTGTTCGAATCTGGGTTTGAATCTTTGTGTTTTTGCTGCAGGTTTGATTCTGTTGAATATGGTTTTGAATCTTGGGGGGTTTGACTTTCTGGGTTTGATTCTGTTGAATCTGGGTTTGAATGTTGTTCATGTTGAATCTGGGTTTGAATGATGTTTTCGGGACCTTTTTTGATCCTGTTGAATCTGGGTTTGAATGATATTCTGTTTTTGAATGATGTTCATGTTGAATCTGGGTTTGAATGATGTTCATGTTGAATCTGGGTTTGAATGATGTTCTGTTTTTGGGACCTTTTTGATTCTGTTGAATCTGGGTTTGAATGATGTTCATGTTCCTTCTTGGTTTGAATGATGTTCATGTTCCTTTTGAATGTTTAAACCGGTTGAATCTGGTGGCTTTTTGAATCGGCGGTGATGATGCCAAAAAAAAAGGACGATGGCGCGGCAAGGATGGTGGAGGGTAGGTTTTTAAACCCGCAACCCCACTTTGCAGCCTCTGATGTTCGGAAAATCTGAGCCAAAACTTCTTTTTTTTTCCAGAATCCACTCGTTCTTTTTTATTTTTGTTTGTTGGGTTTTTTATATTTTTTTTCTGAGGCGTCGATGATGATAACAAACTATCTGAGACACCTACCGAGTAACGTTTTTCTGGGTGCGTTCGTTTTTGTGTAAAAAAGTTTTTGTAAAAGAAAAAAACTTAAACCGTAAACTTTTTTACGTAAAACGTAAAACGTAAAACGTAAAACTTTTTACGTAAAACGTAAAACTTTTTACGTAAAAACGTAAAATGTAAAAATTTTAACGTAAAACGTAAAAGTTTTACGTAAAACGTAAAATGTTTTACGTAAAACGTAGAAAAACGTTAACGTAAGAAACCGGCGCGTAAAACGTAAAAAACGTTAACGTAAAAACGGCGCGTTGAAAAAACGACGTGTGAAAAAGTCGGGCGTAAAACGGGTCGTAAAAAACGGGTCGTAAAACGGCGTGAAAAAACGGAGCGTAAAACGGGTCGTAAAAAACGCGCGTAAAAAACGGGTCGTAAAAAAACGCACGTAAATTTTTTTTATCAAAAAATCTGATTTCAATATGTTTGTTTAATAAAAAAAATTGATTTTAGAAAAAAAAAAAAAAACATTTAATGCAATAGGGACAAAAATGTATTAAAAAACAATAAAAATAATAAGACAAAAAAAAAACAAAATTACTTAAATACCCTTTTTGATTAAAATATTAAAGACATAATAAGACAAAAAGCTTTTAATATTAATATTAACTACTTTTAGGGGCTGTTTGGTAGCCTCTTAATAACCATTCAGATGCTACCTCTTAATGGTTTAAAACCTCTGAATGAATAAGAGGTAACCTCAAGTCTGAATGGTTAAGAGGTAACATCTGAATGGTAAATCATCACATGTCACATTCTTCTACCTTCTCATTGGTAAAATTCTTAATGGTTCCATTAAGAGGTAGCCTCTTAATAACCATTCAGAGGCTACCAAACAGCCCATTAATCTCATCCATCCGTCTAGTTGATCTAAGGGCTAAAAAGTGGTTCCCATGGTTCTTACAACTAGAGGTAGTTTTCATTTTAGCGATCCCCTATATATATATATATATATATATATGGTAATGCTCTAGAGAAAACCCAATTAAATGAGAAAACTCAGCAAACCCTATTGTGTGGTCTAAATTGCTCCACATCAACATATGATTTTAGAGCTTTGGAGGGTAGGATTGTCTTTTTACACATGTTGTATCATTTCATACACACACCCCAATACATGACTGTAAGTCATTTCATTCACCATCATAAGTTTTGTACTTTAACCCACCCCCTTACCAACTCCTTCATCTTTCTCTCTCTAAAAAACATCAAGAACATTTTCAATTTTATCAGATTTGAACAAACCATTTCTCAAAGACCTAGATGTAGATCTTATACTCATTCCTTTCTATTGAAGCCACCAAATCTGAGGATCGAAGCAATTATCGAAGCTCTTCAAGAAAAGAAAGTAAGGTGTTGCTCTCATCACATCTTTAATTCTGTTTTTAGAGAGAGAAAACTGATGTTTTGGAGAGAGAAACAACAATATTCATCTTGTTCATCTGGACACCAAGAACACACGCACAAATGTGTGTGAGAGAAACACGTTTAAAGATCTTACTTTTGTTATTTATTTAATTTGTTTAGATTTATACTTTTTATGATATTTGATAGATTTAAATTCAGAGCTTCGTTTGTTTATTTCAAAATTTTAAATTAAGACCAAGAAGAAATTTTTGTGTGCCCAATTTCTTTCTTCAAAAATCCGGTCTTCTTAGTTGTTTAAGATCTATATGTGTTTCAAACATATGGGTTTGAAGCAAATTTGATGTTAGATTCATTACTTTTGAGTTTTTTTTATGAGTTCTTTGATTTTCGGTGATGTTATTTTCAATAAAATGTTTGTCTTTTTTTTTTCATCCTTACCAGGTGGTGATTCTACTAGATGGCATATCCTGTTACTACAACCCGTAGCTACACATGTTACATTTTTTTACAGCTACATATGTAACGACCCTTTGTTATATATGTTAATGACCAGCTTGTTGGAATAGGTTAATGGAGTTTATGCAAAAGATGAGTCAGCAAAGGTAGCAGATAAACAGCAAAGACAGACCGTCAATGGAAGCTCCACCGCTTATTAGTGATCTGTGTTTTCGTTTACTAGTAATATGTAATGTGAAACTCTTATTATTTTGTCTAGGACGTGTTGATAAAAATGTTCTGGCCTTCCGAACTTTTGCCCTGAAGTCGACCTCAGCATATGTGTGTTGCTTTTGGGCTCTATGCATCCATTTTTGTGTAACTTGCTTGTAGGCAATGTAGCTTTTTACAAGTTTACCAGTACATTAATCTCTAACACATGTTATGTGTAACTTGCTAAAAGTCTTAACACACGTTATAATAGAGCCTTGACACACGTTATATCAGTTATACCGTCATGGGTATAGTAAACGGCCCACCATTTTTCTTAGTGCTATGTATTTTCGTTTACTAGTAATATTTAATGTGAGAGTCTTATTGTTTTGTCTAGTACATGATGTTAAAACGTTATGGACTTAACACATTCTGGAAGTCTTAACACACGTTATAAAAGAGGCTTAACACACGTTATATCAGGTATACTATGTTGTTATTAAGTTACTATTGGAGTTTATGCATCCATTCTGGAAGTCTTAACACACGTTATAATAGAGGCTTAACACACGTTATACATGTCAGGCGCGTAACACATGTTACAGTATGTATATACAAATCATGGTGTTTTGGAAACCACTAGCTTATACATGACACCATGTTGGGTTAAACCAAGATTATAACAGAGGCTTAACACATGTTATCCCAGGTATACAGTGTTACAATATTAACTTGTATGTTCCATATTAAATTATTAACATGTACACGTGTTACGATCAGTACATGCACATAATGGTGTTTTGCAAACCACTTTCATATACATGAATACAAGTCGGGTTATAATGGATGCTTACACGTTATCATATGTATACAAGTGGGGTTACAACAAGATTACGATATTAACTAAGCTCACCATTAAACTCATCGCCCCCGTCGACTGTTTTCACCCTTGTCACATGTTAAGCAATTACATGTTCCGAACAGACAAATTGTAACACATGTTAGATCAGTATATACGCATCATGGTGTTTTGTAAACCACTAGCTTATACATGAATACATATCAGGTTACAAAAAGATTATAACAGTGGCTTAACACATATTATACATTCCAAAATGTGCAAAACAAATGACCCGTTTCATATTATATATTCCAAAATTACCGGTACATGTGTTACCATAAATGGCTCGTTTCATATTACACGTTACATACTAACTTGTACATTTATTACTTGTACAAGTTTTACGCTCAGTATCCACATTATCAGATATTTTAAACATCAACAAAAATAAAATAGATATTACTTGTTTTTTTTAATTAACAAAAGGTTAACACACGTTATATATCATTCTAACAGGGGCTTAACACATGTTATACATGAACACATGTCAGGTTACATCATGGTGTTCTGTTACAGCATGAACCACCAACACATGTTATAAATGAACGAAGACTTATTTCCCAAAAGATGTGGCTTATTCAATGTCCCCGCATTAATGTCGCCTACATCCATCCAGCTTGTCAATTGAATATCTTTTATGGATCTGTTTTGTAACAACCCTCGGTAAAACCAACACCCTCATAATATTTCTGACACTTTAGTATATTATAGAATGTCTCAATATGTCTTATATACACCCCGTATGTGAAAACCGAGCCCGAAATAGGTTATAGTTTATAAAATAAATTAAAAACAAGAATTAGTAAGTTGAGGCGGGCCACGTAGGACCTCACCTCAAGCTTACGCGGGCCGTATCAGGGTTTAAAACCTGATACCGTTGATTCCTTTAGCTAAAGCGGGCCGCGTAAGACCCCTTCATTAGTTCACGCGGGCCGCGAGTGTCCCAAATGGTGGCGACATCCTGAGCTGACACATGTCGATATCGTGGCGGGTCTAGATCATGAGCCGGACAAGCTATAGGGTTGACCAGGGTTGACGCGGGCCGCGTAACCCTTGTCTGTTCTTTACGCGGGCCGCGTGGAGACCAGATTTCAGCCCTATATAAGAAGGCCTCGGGATTTCATTTCAACTCGTTCATTTCTGTTTCTCAATCTCGAAATCTCTGATAATAGGCATAATTTTCAAGTATAATACACCCTAATTAGCGAGGTTCTGCTCCGTTGTAAGTATTATAACCCCAGTTTCGTAATAGTTACGCTGCCCGATTGATTTAGGGTTCCGTAACAACTGTCGTGGTTCTGCCCGACGTAGTTGTTGGAATGCCGTCTCGGGGAGGGTATCATTAATAATTTCAAAGGGTTATGATACTAACCAATGTACATTTGTATATATTATAGATTATATCCAGGAAACCCTTACGCGAAGTCTAAGATAGCAATGTGAGTTTATCCTCTTTTTTGTTAACTTGTTTTGAATGTTTTACCAAAACCTTAATTGTTTTACAATGTGATTAAGCGGTGATTGAGTCTTTGTAGTTCTTCAATTACTGCCGGTATTATGGGGTTTTGTATACAAAATTTATACTACTTGCGAGTAGTAAGTCGGTACGACAGTACGTTACAATTGGACAACGAGTGAGCCAATGTGTAACTTGACCATAGCCATAGATCCGGTCGAGTGGCAAATACTGAATGAGTAATTGTGTAGAAATAAACATTATAATCGCTCTCAATACTGTTTTAATTGACAAATGTTCTTGATTAAACTGGGATTCACTCACCAGTATTTCCGACTGACAAATGTTTTTAAAACGCGTTACAGGTAACACAATGTGACAGCCAATTAGTGAAAAGCCAGCTGGAGAGCACTGAAGGCTTGGGAAAAATGTGGCTATAAAAGTTACCTAATAAACGATGTTTTAAATTCAATAAAATAGGGTTTGTCCCTATAAATGTACTGTAATAAGAAACTTGGGTTTTGCCCATGTTATTATTAATATTAAATATGGTGGTTTTACTCTGATAAACATTTCCTAACTACGGTCCTGATGTAAATTCCGCTGCAAGATTAAATAACCACTGATACCACCACAACTCTGAGCTCGCGTCCGCCCGTTCCCGGGACAGATAAGGGATCGGGGGTTGCGACATGTTTCTGTAAATCAACACACGTTATATATCATTCTAACAGGTGCTTAACACATGTTATGGGTCTGTCTCTGTAAATCAAGCAACCCAACAAAAAAACAATTATTGTTAAGATCAAAAGCCCCAAACAAACAAGCAACCAAACCAACAAAAAAAACCCGTTCAAAATCTCATCCTAAAGTTTTGGATTTATTTAAAATACAAGAACATTAACCATTACTAGAACACGTATTAACTTCGCCTACATCCATCCAGCTTGTCAATTGAATATCTTTATGGGTTTGTTTCTGTAAATCAACACACGTTATATAACATTCTAACAGGGGGGCTTAACACATGTTATGGGCCTGAGTCTGTGAATCAAGCAACCCAACAAAAAACACTTACTGTTCAGATCAAAAACCCAAACAAGCAACCCAAACCAACAAAAAAACAGCTACTATTAAGATCAAAAGCCCCTAACAAGCAACCAAACCAACAAAAAAACCCCTTCAAAATCTCATCCTAAAGTTTTTGATTTGTTTAAAATACATGAACATTAAGCATTACTAAAACACTTTTAGCACACAAAAACATAATAACAACCATTTCAACAAAAAATCAAGTGTGAAATGATATTTCAAGAATACTTACCGGATCTATAACCGTCCGATGAACACGAAGAAGATCTTCAAACCTTCTTCTCACACCACATTCGTGCGTGTGTCTTTGTGATAAAGATTGTTGTTTCTCTATCTAAAACATCAACTTTCTCTCTCTAAAAACATTCATCTTGTCATCGTTCTCTCTCTAAAACAACATACTTCAAACTTCTTCTCTCTCACACACTTGTATGTGTGTTCTTGGTGTTATAGATGAACATGATGAAGATTGTTGTTTCTCTCTCTAAAACAAAAAAATCATCTCTCTAAAAACTTGTGTCCTGCCATCATTCTCTCTCTAAAAGATTTGGGATTAGTGTTGTGACAACTGGCCCAAACCGGTAATTTCCGTACACATTAATTATTGCTTAATGACTGCAATTATGAGTTTAAGTGTCAGCAATGTCTGAACACATGATTAAACAAGTGAATTCATGCATGTTGTATACTACAAAATATTGCTTTATGCATAAACGAGAGCGTTGCGTCAGAATAATAGTAAACTCACCGGTAAGACACTATGTGTCAACGGAACTGCAGAAAGCAGCCAGACAACAAAATTGGAACCTAGGTGTAGGTCCGACAACAAGAATGCATTAAAACCCAAGGGTACATGCAAGGGTTAATAGATATGCATTACGAAAGCAAAAATAAGCACTAAAAAGCACCCGAAACGCACTTTAAGTGCAGAATTTATATAATTCAGCAATAATTCAGCATTTAGACATATAAATATCATGCAGAAATGTCGTTTTATTATCCAGAATATTTCCCTAAGTGTTGGGAATTGAAAGAGTACAGGAAAGGTACTTAAAAGACCCTAAAAAGTGTAATTTATCACTTTAACGAATCAGTATGTAACCGAACGACCGGAGTATACCCGGAACATGAAAATACTGTTATTTTCATTACTTATCTTTTTCTGAGCCAGTTAGGGTCCCTGATTTCCCTAACACCCGTTGTAACATACTACACACAAGTAACTAAGTTAAACACTTAACACTTAACCTAACTTAGTTTAATCTAACTAATACTTAAAGATTAGTTACAAACTAACCAAACCGCCCCCCCCCCCCCATTGTAATCGGTCCCAACTAGAAGGGGACAACCCTTGAATTCTTTTTATTATTTTAATCAAGTTGTCTAGTATCTATATGGCACATAATCCCTTGGACGATAATCACACTTTT